>MU623501.1:0-71720 GCA_025201765.1 Daldinia sp. FL1419 | reverse complement strand
ATTTATTATATTTAATATTATATAAAATTATAATTTATATATATATTTATATATCTTTATTATAATAAAATTTTTTAATTAGTGTAAATTAACTTATATTATAAAGGTAAATATTTATAATAAAACTATTAAATATATTTATTATATTATTTCATTTATTTTTTCTAAAAATTAATAAATTATTTAAATTTTTAAAGTTAATTTTATAATCTTTAATATTTAGTTATATTAGTTAAAAGGTTAAAAGGAATAAAAATTTCCCTATTAGATTAATATTTTTTGGATTTAATTAATTTTATATGTTTAAATTATAGATTAAAACTATAAAGGCTTAGTTCTATATTTTCCAATTATTAAATATAAATAATTAACTTTTTTTTATAATGTTTTTAGATAATATTATTTAATTAAATATAATTAAAGTTATATTGAACGTGTATTTGTGCAGTATAATCAAGTTAATATTAATTATATATTTATATTGAAATACAATTAAAACTTTTAATTATTACATAATACACAAAGAAAAATTATAATTGTAGAATTCAAGTTGTTATTATTATTATTCAAATTTTAGAATAGAGCAATGAGGCTTTTTATAGAATTATTATAAGGGAGAGAATTTTTCCACACTATTTTTAGGCTTACTAATCCAACACAAGCTCAGATATGCAAGACTTTTGGCCCGGACCTTCGTGATAAAATTGATAAAAGGGGGACCCGCTATTAGATTGCACTCATGCACTCATGCACTGGGACTGGACCACTGAACCACTAAAACATGCACTGACAATGGAATGATGACGGACCACTCAAAGAGCTAATTTACATTTGCGCCTCCAACGCGCCAAAACTTTATCCTACTCATAATCTTCAAAGTTGGGGACTCCCCTAAAAATAATTCAACTCCCTACAACATTTCAATAAATCTTATTCAACTACTTACACTCCTTTTCTTCTTCACGACGATCCTTTTATTTACGCTCCCGCCCATACGCACTGATAAACTGGTAAAACGGTAAAAGTCTCACATTTATCAGTACAACTTTATTCATCTCACTTCCTTTCTGCTAAGTCCCTCAATTATACTCGATTATACCTTATTTTTCCCCCCCTAGGCTCTGACATTGTCATACATTGTCTTTTGGCATTGGCGTATCGTCATGGCTGCTAATATAACGTCCAACACGGACCTCCCACCGCTTCCGTCATACGAAGTTATCGTGGCGCCAGATCTAATATCATGGATGCCCGACTTTTATCTGTCCCTCCTCGCGCCTACTATCGCGTACTGGGTCGTGTCCGTCTTTTTCCACATCATTGACACCCTGGACCTTTTCCCGCAATACCGCCTGCACACTCCCGCCGAGATCGCGTCGCGGAACAAAGCCTCGCGATTCGAGGTCCTTCGCGATGTTCTGTTCCAGCAGGTTATCCAGGGCTTCATGGCCTATTTCCTAAACCAGACCGATCCGCCGCAATATACGGGCATGGAGGATTATGATGTGGCTGTCTGGGCGACAAGAGTCCGTCTAGCACAGAGAGCTCTTCCAACCGTTCTCGGCGTCCTAGGAATCAATGCTGCTACCATCTCTAAGAATATGGCTGTCTCTCATCCATTCCTAGCTGGCGCTCTTGCTGGCGGTCACTACCCTTTCCTCACTTCCGAGCTCGCCGGACCAGACGGAGCTCTGGTACCCGCTTTCGCCACTTGGGAGCTACTAGTCGCTAAGGTTATCTACTGGGCTATCATCCCGGGGTTCCAGCTCTTCGTCGCCGTCACCGCCTTAGATACTTGGCAATACTTCCTTCACCGATTGATGCACCAGAATAAGTGGCTCTACAGTTCGTTCCCCCTATTTTCTCTGTTTGGTAGACGTTATCGACTAATAGTCCTTTAGCTACGTTCCACTCGAGGCATCACCGACTCTACGTTCCTTACGCCTACGGAGCTTTGTACAACCATCCTTTCGAGGGTTTTCTTCTCGACACGGCCGGTGCGGGTCTTGCGTATAAGCTCGCATTTATGACGCCTAGGCAGGGAATCTTTTTCTGGGTCATGTCTTCGATCAAGACCGTCGACGATCACTGTGGATATGCCCTGCCTTGGGACCCGCTTCAGCACATCACTTCGAACAATGCCGCCTACCACGATATTCACCACCAGAGCTGGGGTATCAAGACCAACTTTGCCCAGCCGTTCTTTACTTTCTGGGATAGATTCTTGGGCACCATGTGGCACGGTGACACATCGCTCAAGTACGAACGATCAAGGGCCAAGGCCCAAGAGTTCGTAGAGGCGGAAGCTAAGAAGGCATCGGTGAAGGCCCAGTAAATGCCTCGTCACGCGCACCGATTTGGCGCACACATTCGCTGTATTATCCTAGGGACATTCGTTATATTTTTATCTTCCAAGGCGTGACACGGTATTCTGGATTGAAATCGGGATTGAAGTGGCGTGAGACGTACACACTCGGAAAGCATGGGAAAGGGCGTTTGCTTGGGTTGTTAAGCACACTACGACTCGACAGTTGTTGTTTTTTTGTTTTTGTTTTTTTTTTCCTTTCGGGGAAAGCCGGTCGGAGTCGTTGTTTCGACGCCGTACCGTTTGCAACATTCAAGTTACGTGCGTGTTGAATGTTACACGCACCAGGCTATTCGCATTACGACCTGCAATTACCAGGTACGATACCGGGTACGATTAATGCGGGAAATGAAAGAAGCCAATCTCAGATGATGATGTGGAGGTGAGAAAAGGGCGTTGGCGTTTGGATGATGCTAGCAACATTGGGGATGCATGGCACCGCGACTGTAGACAGCCGCCGCCATATATTCCTTATACGTAATCTTAATACCACTTACACTCGATCGCTACAACTAGGTATCTAGAGCTTCATCATCTATCCTCATCTACGTAGTGGAATTTGATCGTCCAGGAAACGCGGTCCTATGTGAGCTTCATCCGTGACTTGGATGCAACTATATAAGATTACTGGCCAATTAATATCGGGCTACTTCATTTATTAACATTAATCTCACTTCGTCTCATTAATTTAAATTAAAGGACGAGTGATATCCCATATTAAATATTATGCTACACCAAAATCTCCTCGCATGTAAACATGGATATTGTGTAGCACGGCATCGCACGCAAACGATCAGAGCCGTATTATTAGTTAAGTATATGCATAAAGCAGTCAACCCGCCAAACGGTATATTTTTCTCGGGGCAGGAAGGCGTTAATCGAATTACGATGCGTCTAGTATAGAATCGATGTACCCCTTTATAGCTTAAGTCGACGAAGGGGTATAAGTCTTGTAGCCCTGTTCGAGTTGGGACCCATTCTTTGTTCTTTAAATATATAGTTATTTATTTATTTATTTATTTATTTATTGTAGACTTGTTGGTCCAAGAAGCGTAGAGTTGTCGAAAACATGGCGAAAAGCTGCCTGCGCGCGTTCCCGCTCATCGTGTTTGGTGTCGTCGAACCGGTTCTTCTATGAGTTGTCTATATAGATTTGATATCCGTAATGCATAGATGGATTTCATGATATAGATGATCGAAGGGGAATGAGAAAAAACTAACCACGAACAGCATATGGGCATACATCGTCGCTCTCCGGGACCCCGCCCCCTCTTCGGAGCCTATCCCCCCTCAATCTCTCGTTCTTCTCCTGCAGCTCGTCAACGGATACCTCCTACTAGCCGCCATGGCGGTAATTTGCTCCTGGACGCCGCACGTTTCCGTCGCGCGGTGGTATTTGATCGCCGTGGCGTTTGCCGACTACCTAGGTACGGACCCGTGTGGGCGTGTTATCGCGGCGTGGGCCCGGAGCTGTTTTGGAAATACGCCGAGTGGAACGATATGATCCGGAGCGGTGTTGGGGGGAAGTCTTGCCTTTACGGTGCTCGAGGCGTTCGGCGCGGGCGGTGCGGAGAAAATTGATCAGATGGGGGAGGTTATTGACGGCTTGGATATTGGATTCTGGAGGTCGGGATGATGGATGGCGTGTTGTCGCTTGAATATCATGGTGGGACCGTGGTTGCTTGTTGTTGTTTATCTTGTCGTCTGTCTTGTCGGGCCATGGCACACAAGGGGGAGTCCGCCGCCTGTAGATATGACATATTTCGTACCTGGGAGTTTCGAGATACCTTGTGCTAGAAGGTCAAGAAGCGAATAAAACCCATTACTTGGTATTCGTCGATCCCAGCATCTCCTCACGATTACCATGTACGATATACCATTGATAGTACTCTCAATACTTTCCCTAATCCCCTTAGAGCAAATACATCCTAAGTATGGACCTCACAGCAGAAGATGGAAGTACTGTCGTACAAAGTTACTGTTGCCGTGATTAGATCGGACGATAGTAACCTTATTAACATTGAAGGGTCAAGCTCAGATACTAGCTTCCTTCATCCGACGGAACGGTAATCGTAACCCTAGTCAACGTCTCATATGTACTACCTACATGGTCCCCAGGATCGTGTCACTTGAACATACACTCGGGTGGTATCACGCTAATACAGGAGTATCAAACCGGGTAGACGTAGGTAGAAAGCTGAACTTCAATCTGTAGGAAATGATACGTCTAGACGATAGATTCTACTAATTGTTATACTTATCTCCAAGACAGGAGACATAATCAAAGTCCACGATGACCATTGCTATCCTGGCCATAAATAGGTAGTCTGCCGATGTAAGTCACCCATACCCAACGCTCTACGTATGTAAGTTTACGGATGATTCAACAGAGTCACACAATTCGAGCGTTTATACGAGAGCTCTCACTAGGTCCATCAGTTTCGTCGTCTTATGTCTAATTTTAGACAGGACTCCGGTAATAATATCCATTCCAAGTGTAGAATTGCCACCTATGTAAGTATTTATGCGCGAATATGACGATGGAGCTGATTCGTGGGCGGTGGACTGGACTCGTTCCATCTTAGAGCCCTAGAATGCACCCAGGTGAGTGCATGGCATCCCTAGGATAGCATACACCGAGGGTTATGGATCCTTCAAGATTCTTCCCTAAAAGCAACATATCACCTAGAGATTAGAATTAGCTTTCCAGTAATGTGATATAGCCTATCATAGAAGTATATCGGAAGGAGGATCGCGTACGCTAGTATAACAAGAGGCTGCTTAGTACTACCTTGAATAGCCATCTTAGTTATAGCTTCGGATGTGTTAAGAGCCCAGAAAAGGGGTACCTTTAATAAGTGTCCCCTAGGGATTAAACAAATAGCATGTAAATATGTACCTATCTTTGCTATGGTAAGAAAGGGCACTGCTCCTACGACATAAGGCTCAGTTACGTGAGTTATATATCAAGACCGAGTCATGAGCAGGCATAGTCTCTGTATTAGCATGACTAGCAAAATGCTACCTCTTAGATCAGCGAAAAGGAGGTCGCGGCGATAGGAATGCTATAATCGTTCGTCTTAGTAATAAACGTAACTTGGAATATAGTTGCGACTCCCCGTGGAAATTCACATAGAATGGCAAACAGGGAGAACACAAGTTCCAAAGAATGCGTACCTAGTTATCAACCTGGCCTGGGGTACTTTCGCTAATGTCCCTATCGTACCGGCTAGGCGTCTATCTTAATACATGCCTGCAGCCTGCCGACGAAAACCTTAGGGCCAATGACTATGGCCGATATAGGAATCCTCAATGGGAGCCCAATGGCCCTTTTTCCGGCCGTTTACGACTTCCACTACCTTGAGCGGTCATGCCCCAAGAGTTTATTTCTTCGCCGAACCAATAAGTGATTCCTCCATCTATAAAGTCAGAGGTGTGTAGGCCTGGGGAAGGGGGTATATCTAAAGAGTCAAGCTGTAATCTATTATTAATAGCTCAGCTATATTGATTGGCATCGGAAAAGGTTACGGTAACTACACACGCGAGGCCATAGATGCATAGAATACGAATCGACGAGTATGAGCAAGTTATTAAATGGACACTGCGTGAACGTATGGGCAGTGTAACACTCTGGAGTAGTATTTGTCACGGGGAGCAAGATGGCTCAGCTGCTCGACGGCCACGGCAGGGTGAATCCTTCGGACTGAGCTGGAGATATGAAATTCTGGTCCAGGAAGGCGTTTGTCTAGGGCAGGTCTAGCTGGAAGACTTTGGCTTAGCAGTAACATTTCGTGATTTCCTGCTAGATCCAACGCGTAAAGCGGGCTGAAGCCAGGGCTATCTTTCAGCTATGAAGGATCTATGTCAGACTATGGACTGTAGCTGGAGCTGACCTTGAGCTGTTGGTGACGATGGATGGAGCTTGCATGACACCCGCCAAAACGCGCGCTCCTCAACTAACGGTCCTGGGTTAGGGCCGTACTGTTAGGCTCCGCCTCATATGTCCGGAAGAGGTAATGTTTTGCAACTATATTAGCGTTTAGCTTTAGATATTTGGAACTGTTGCGGTGCGGTGAGACGAGGCGAATCTGGTCGCCTTAGTCTGTTCTCCGCGAGGCAGGAATATGGAAATAAGACTATAGAATTACTTGCGATGATGAATCATGACGGAGAGGATTGCTTTTTACACCAAGGCAACAACAAGCCTCTTTCCATGCCAAGCTCAAATATCTTCGTAGGTCAAATTTGTGGACCGAAAGTTGAGAAACAACATGAAATTGATGGAAATGAGACATGGATCGGGTAATAGCATCGTCCTAGTAACGAGTAATCTGATATGTGGTATGTAGTATGTAGTATGATAGCTACAAAAATAATCGCCGATAGTGATATCCGCGAAGCTTGTCGGTCGTGCTGGCGTCAGAATCTTGTTCGCAAGGATGAACCCGTTTGCATTGTACACATCATCGAGCCGCTGGCCCGGCAACTCGGGACGCTAACTTAGCGAAGTGGCTCACCCCGAACTTGCACGACGGCCGGCTTCGTACATGAAGCTGAAATGCGCCATTGCGGATCGTGATGTTTCAACGATACCCAAGCTAGAACGGCCTATCTGACCGCACGTATGCCTCGAAGAAGAATGTTATTAAGAAACCATCTAAGGCTTGTCGTCTAGGCCCGCAGAACTTTGCTTTTTGTTGATGAAACTCTGCGATTTCAGCTTGCTAGCGAAAGCCGTAATACAAGCCACAGCTGTCATCTGTGACCCCCCCAGCCCCCTAACTCGTCTGCCGAGCGGACGGGGTCGCCGTGATTATCCATTTTTATGCTCCCTGCTAATACGTTTTCGCATAATTCCTAACTATGCCAGGTATAGAGACATTCTATCGCCAAGAGAGGTAGATATTACGCGTAAAGTGTGACATGTACGCGTTCAATACCGAATCTTTAATATCGCAGTTAGTTTAAAATCAGCAAGTCGCTTTTTGATACCTATTTTCTCTAGTAATAGACATCCCTCCGGTAGATTTGTGGAGGTGGCTGTTTTTTCCTTTTCCATCTTTCTTTCTTCCTTGGTATGTGACACACAGGTCCGACGAAAACTTGATGATCGGTTGATTAAGTTCTTATGCTAATGGAGTTGTTGTTTCACTGTACCAGGCTTGTCCTAAGCTAAGTCGCAATTAATGTTTAATGCTGACAAGAAAAGTAATATTGCCTGGAGATCATGCGGTCGCGATATTGCCGTCTGTACCTAGAGAGAGATTATATCGATGAGAATATTTTCCGTATAGACCAATTGGACGAAGACAACAAATATTCCAAGATCTATAAGGCGTTAGCATATCCAAGCAGAAGAAGCAACAGGTCTTATTCGCTATCGGACTTTCATTCTGAGACATGGTCTGGTCTGGTCTGGTCTGGAAGGTAGATGGTTAACTATCGTCAACAAGCTACGATAGGTCGAAAACTTGCATGGGTTTTTTTTTTTTTTTTTTTTTTTTTTTTTTTTTTTTTCACCTGGAGAAAATTGTACTATGCATTGTACAATACCTAATGCAAGCTACATAGGTTCCATACACCAAACTGGTGTAATGTAGCTCTGTTTAGCGTGTACCGGTTAGTTGGTTGGTCGGTTCCTTTCACAAATGCCTTGTACACTAGCACCCTTTTTGACCTATTATGCAAGCTACCAACCAAGTTTCCAGCGTCCCCATTGGGAGGTAGCCTTTTACACTAGAACAATAGAACGTTAGAAAGTGTTCCATGCTAAGATTGCTGGATTGTAGCTAATTGTGGCCATTATACGAATAGATGCCGGAACTTGCGTATGTACGTACAAAGAAGATTGAGCAAATTTGATTCATCTGTTGTCGAAACGATTCTATAATAGCTTAGAACTTGATAATGCGCATTCTGCGAGCGGTGAGACGAAATGGGATTGTAAATTGTTCTTTACCGTGTGGTACGGTTTTGGATTATTTTTACTCTTATTTTAGAGACATTTCAATTCATTGTTCGCATGCAGGTATTCGAAGCTTTAGCATGTACGTGACAACCCGACCAACCGAACCTATTATCTTGAATTCGGCCAATGATATCGAGGTTCAGGGGTCCCCCTTTTCCTTTTTCGTCTCAGCCAAAACTTTTCTATATTCCAGACTCGGTCAAGATCTACTTCTTCGTCATCCCATCAGACTGTCGTCATTTCCTTTTCTCTTGGTCCTTCCAATATCTTTTTCCCTTTCGTAGACGCCTAGTGATCTCATACATACAGACTTATTAACTATTATGTACTGCAAACTTGAATCATCTCTTTCTCTTTCTAACAAATTACTTGTCGTCATTATTATCGTGCGTAGTACATAATACATAATCCGTAAATTTTCCATCTTCCCTCCAACTAGCAATAGTCGCCGACGCACTATGAGCTGCATAGAAGCAATAGGATAAAATAAGTAATAATAAAACGATGCCCAGCCTCTCTCATCTCGCTCTCGAACGCAATTCAAACTAAATTTTGGATGAAGATGGGATTCTTTTTTTCTTATCCGATTTGCACATTTCACATATACACCACCACCTTGTCTCTCAATACAACCTTGAAAGTCTTCAGCAGTTTTCTCAGGTCTAGAATACGCCCCATCTGAGCCATCAAACTATCGTGAATGGGGTTTCAGCTTTTCAAGCCCCCCTTATTTTATATTTTATTTTTTTATTCTTCTCTATCTAGTTGTATCTAGTGTAAGACCTTTTCCCCCTACACTAGCACCCATACATTTTACTACCAAGAAAGACGCGTTCCATCTTGTGTTGGATTCTTTTTACGCATTTATTTCGTCTCCATCATACCCTCCCTTACAAAATTCGCTGAATTAGACCTTTCTCAGGACCGTGAGAGAAAGGGTCTCTTACGCAGCCTTGGACCCTTACATTCGCAATCTTACCAGCCTACCTTTACGGTCCCTTTTCTAAGCGCCGCCCGCTAAACAGTTCAAATCGCGGCGCTTCCGTGAGTCTCAAACGCGAAATATTATTGGTCAATTCCATTAAATTCGCCCAAGCACGAAGAGTCGCATCGCACAATTACTACGTTCCTGCGTCTGTCGAAACATTACGACCATATTGCGCCCAAAGTTAGCAACCGTTTCATTGAATTTCTGGTTCTAACTTAAGAACTTTCCGGCGGTAAATATTCCTATTTAACGTCGCTGTGCCGATCAGCCATATATATCTTCATATATATATATATCTCTTTCGATTAAAATCTCATTCCTTTTAAAAGCCCGAGAGGCGTTTTTTTCTTCTTTTGATCATGGATCCAACTACGACGCTCTTTACTTTTATGCTGTGAGTTATTCCATTACAATATATCGTCTCTTCTATATTGCTTTATAGCCTGGTGCTTTTCGTTCCTTATTTCGAATTCGACCCTGTCGTTATTCGCATACGTTATTACCTTTTGCATTGTTATTAAGACATTATACGGAAAAAATACCCACTCGGCTTTTCCCGACTTCGATCATTCATCAGCAGAAAATAGATCCGGCATTTAGAGGTGGTACGGCATAAAGCATAAAGCCTCATAATATTCATTATTCTAGAAGATCCCTCGATCCGTTGGGATTTTAAAAACAAACGAAACAAAAAAAATCTGTGATAGAAACACATATAGCGCGATATTTCCGAACAGGGGTTCCACGCGAAGGTCAGATATTGTCTACTTAACGACAGTTAACTACGGATTCGTACCTACACTAGTGTGGTTAAGAATTTACACACCCCATTTTGCACACCCTGTCAGCCCTGTTGTACCCTGTATGGAGTTAGGGAATTATGGAGTAATGGAGCTCGTCCGATAATTGGGAACGATGTCCATTTTCGGGCATCGAAAGCCTGGGAGGAGGGCAGCCAGCCACCATTCCTGTCAGACATTCCCAAAAGCAAGCGCTGTCTAGTGACTTTAGCCCGCTTATACCCATACCAATACCCTGTTTCTTATATTCTACCCTGCCCCTATGTACCTAAAGGTCCCTGACATGCCTGTTCACATCCCCAAAGGTACCGAGTGAGATCATTTCCACACCCCTGCTCTATCACTCGATGCGTTGTCTTGTGTTGTCTGTCTATCCCGATGCCTGTCCAAGTACCAAGCGGTAGATAACTGCAATGGTCAGCTTACATATCTTCCCGTTACTTATATCATTCACTACTCGCCCTATATAGAACCACGATGGAACGCGATCTGACATGCAAGCTTACCATTTCGTAGTCAAACACATCCTTCTGTCTCATCAGTCCGGCTACTTGGGTCGTGGGATAATTTTACAAAATACCATACTATGGAACGTGATATTCGACGAGACCGAAGCCAGTGGCGAGGCTGCCATACCTTCAACAATATTGTCTGTGACGGCGATCAAGTCAAGAACCATAAACGTAACGGAGGGCTAAAGATGGGTCACACATATTACTATTATGTGAGTCTTCAATTATGAGTCCTAAACATTCCATCCCTTGCTAATAGTACTTTAAGTATGAACTGGACGGCTCGACGGAGACATATGATCCTTCTATGCCCACGACTAATGCTTGTCCTTACCTTCCTGGCCAAACCGTCAACACCGTTGATGTCCCTCAGGAGCATTCTCTGTCGAGAATTCGGAGTGCTTCTATGAATTCTCTACGGACTACTGACTACAAGACGATGGACCCCAGGGATAGGTTCATGACACCGCGGCCAGCTCCTCCGGTACCTAGCCTCCCCGACCTTCGTCTGGGCCTGGGATCTTCGCCAGCAATGTCGCTCGTTCACAAGCGGTCGGCTCGTTCTCTTTCCCCCGCACCAAGCTGGAAAGGTGCTGCTCGGCGGTTCTTTGCACGCAAGAAGGCTCACCACGTGGACAGTGACGCCGGTAGTGAAACTGAGGTTGAGAGTCATTACGATGGAGAAGTCAGGCACCTTGACGAACCGAGAAGCACCACGCCATCGGGCAGTGCACGATCTCATGACATCTCCCTAGAGACCCTTGAGAGGTTTCTTTCAGACGACCTTCCTCAAGCTGTTCCCGTTGCGGAGCCATCGCGATTATACATACCAGACGAGATCGTCGAAGAGAACGAAGACGATGACAATTTTGCGACGTCGGCAGTGTCCGAGACTGCGCCTTTCACGATGCTCTCGCCTCCGCCATTCCAACGAAGCCTTTCCTCCAGCTCGGCTAGAGATTATAACGTGTCTACAGCCACCATTATTCCCCCGCTAACCAAACAAGACAAGATCACTTTGGATCCCATTAGCGTTCCATCCGCAACGGCCGACATGAAGCTCGACGACGTACCACGATCTCACTTTTCGTTTTCAACGACGTCATCAAGCTTCGCCTCCACATCATCGCCACAGTCGATCGAGTCTCGTGATCTTAACCAGTTTTCATTCTTCGACGAATCAGATGACGAGAGGGAGGATACCTTTCCTACCGAGAACGAGCCTTTTGCCGTTCAAGGGACTCGCCGGAGCAGCAACGTGGGGCGCAGCATTCGCAAACACAGTGACTCGCCAATCACGGGTTACAGTCTACCACAGTCTACGATGCACGACGAGAAGCCTCTAGATACAAGCCGTATATCTACAACAGCGCTTGGGACGGATCTAGTTGCAAGACTCGATAGTGGTGTGGGCCTCGGCAATACCGAACTTCTCACCCGTCCCAGTATCGATTCCGGATTGGATGATCTGGTCAGCGATATGGGCTGGATGGCCGATGTGATCCAGCCCAAATTTATCTAAATTCACTTTTACATATATCACGATTCACAAATTTCTTTTGTCCTTTGGTAAATATTTAGAATGGGTATAGAATAGGCTACACGTTGTCACCAACGGGGTCTTGGATGAAGGATGGTATAAAAAGTTTGGGATCTACTATCTCCTTTGTGATTGGCCTCTTCACGGCAATTTCGGCGCTCAGCGGGTAAAAGAAAATGATGGGTTTCTTATACCCTTAGTTATTACTACTGCGGAATTCGGCCTACTAGCTTCTTAGGGCAAGCAACTGGTTGCATGCTCGAAGCTAATAATGATGTATATTACGATGGTTTGGACGGAGGGATGTAATGGGCGGTGGTGTGGGGATGGACAGACTACGATTTTCCTGTTCTCTTCCAATAACTTCTTGATACTATCACGGACGTTTTCGTGGGTTTAGGACAGAGATTACGAACGGGATTAATCATATAATACCTATATTGGACAAACAGTTACTTCTCGGTGAGAGGAGAGAGAATGTGTACAACATGTATTACTACCTACCTAGGTACATAGACAAAAACACGAAGACCAGACGCTATAGACGTCTCGGTTCCCTGCCGTACTACATGCATTGCCACTCGATATCCAATCAGTCCCATGCCTTAACAAGTGGCCGTTAACATGTAATGTCGTACCTCTAACTAGTAGATCTTTCATGCAGGTACCAACTCGGACATATCCAACATCTGACTCATCCGAAAGATTGTTCCTGGATTTCTGGACACACTAGTGTCTTGATCGTTCTATAACAGGCAGTCCGGGCAGCCTCGTGATCCTATCCCTACCTGTACCCCGGAAAAGCTGACAGGCACAGCACATACAGCGCATCCATACGAGCCCACAGCATCCACAGCATCCACACTTACGCAAAACCGGGCGCGGACTTATACCTTAGGTACGTTAACGTTTACGTACGTTTGGCGTGCGCCAGTGCGGCAGGGTTAGCAACGCAGGCCGTCCACAATAAAATAATACGAAAAAGTCCTAAGCCTAGGTATCTTGCCATCGTTCAGCCCTAGATAGGACTAAACGGAAAGATCCTACCCAGACGCATCGACGCTTCGGACGCTTAACCATGGAATTCGCAACTACTATGTAGTGTACACTAGCCCGGTGCTGCGGAAATATGACTGCTCATAATACACTAATAACCTATTGTTCCACTTCTTCCACCCACGTAAAAGCCGACAGGGTGCGCCACGATACGTCATGTCAGCTTCTCTAGGGCGTCTACGCCCGAGTGCGATCATCCCGCGATGCCGGGACCATGTGACGACGCGACAGGCTTTTGCTTTTCGTGTTCTTCCGCGGGTAGCCGTGTTATTATATTGCACGATAATTATACGTATGTAAAAAGTACCTGGGCTGCGTGAAAGCGTTCTTTTTTTTTTTTTTTTTTTTTTTCCTCTTCTCTCTTCATTTTATTAAATTATCGCTTTGCTTGTGTCGTTACACTGCAACCTCCCTGCCGCCCAGCAATACCGCTTACGCAGGTACTGTCTGTAAGTGGTAACATTAAAAAATGATTCAACGTGAGCCCTAATTTGGCTCGGTTCGAGCCCGAGTGTGTGGTGAGGATGCGAATCCTGGCTGCCTTGGAGTGCCGACAGGTGCACGTTGATCGTGACTTTGGCTTCTGCAGACCCCATGGCACGTTAAGCTGGGCAAGCTGGGCAAGCTGGGTATAGACGATCGACCAGCTGGCCCATTCACACACATATGCCCATAGCTACATAAGATCCAAGCCTATTGTCCGTGCCTTATCTACCCTAGGCACAGATACTGCACGTTCGTTGCACGTCTACCTCTACCATATGCAGGGACAATCTTATCTGAATAAGTATCAAGGATTGCTTCCCTCGTAGGTAGCTAGCATGAAGCTAAGAAGCTGATAGTATTAAATCCGAGTCGCAAACAAGCATGTTTCCGCACACTTTTACAACGATATGCTTAACCCCTGTATGCCCTCTCCCGCGCCGACCCGAGAGGGACAGATACCTAGCGTCGACGGCTTATAAATTGTCCCCGTCGGTTTTATATCCGTGATAAGTTTCAGGCTAAAGCAAGCTTACTTTGTCGGCCGTAGGGCCTGCGCCGCCGCTTTGTTCGCGCGGGATACGCCTCGCGCCTGGAACGCTTCATATCTTACTAGAGCACTAGACATGGTTACCCGGGAGCACGGGCACTAGCGTATATATCTCTACACACACTATATGCTTAATGATGGATGATGTAATCCCGAGAGCGACGTCCGGTCCCGAGGTCAAGGACCTTCTTACCTTGCGGTGGCCTGGGAATAGAGATGTATATATCCTTTAGTAGGAGTAGTCAACCAATTGGTCGTTAGTAAGGCTTAATGAATGTAATTAGGTACATATGCCCAAGCATACCTTATAACCTCGAAGTACATAGTATGCGTGTTTCTAGCTAGCCGTCTCGCCTCGTATGATGCTTTGGTCATGCCACTCTTTGAATCCTGATACTCTCAATACTAGTCGTATATAAGCAGGGAGGCACTTTACATAGTACATATGTGCTTACACCCAGTCCAAAACGGCAATGTCATGTGAGAAGGCAGTAATAGATTAAAACGTAATTACGCATTGGCATAAGAGACTGGCTTAATGAGAGCCGTAGTTGAAGGGTAAGGTCTCTAGATTGTCCCTAGGCGTTCCAGCGATCTGGGGATCTAATCCTCCAACTAAGATCCCGAGTCCTTACTCTCTCCAAACCCTTCCTTTGGCTCGCTATTTGCGGTTGGATATTATTATCGTGGGTATTCCTAGAGATATATTCACTCTCCAGACGTGTCTATAGGGGATGTTGAACACATAAAGGGGTAACTATTATAGGTTAGGCAACCAGGCGGGAGCTAGTCGTCATAACCTTTAGGCTTAATAAACTATAAGGGCTTCGCGCTTCTTTTTTATAGACCCTAAACGTATCACGCAAGAAAGTAGGGGCTTGTCTTCTCATACCTCGGATAGGCCTTATCCAGTACATGTGAGTGAGGTACTTAACAGGCTATTTCTACTGCTTCATAGGATCACACATGCTTTTCAAGTATTATATCACTACGCATAGGAGATGTTCATGTCGGGAAAGTATCGTAATGTTAAGATTATTATTCCCTTTTTACAACCCAATTGTAAGTCTAATCGGAAATTATCCATGTAAAGTGCCCCTATTTTTCAATAACACTTCAAATACCGACAAGGGCGGCACATCTATCTAGGTGTTTCTTAGTATTACTGGAGTAGGGACCCTATATATTACTAAATATCTCGAAATAAATACGGCTGTTAATAATATCATCATGGTTTTTTTGCTTGTTTTTTCATTGATCACATTTCTATTAAACCCAATATTGAAAGATCAAAAGACGGGATGTATAGATATCTACTCGAATGATAATACCATTATAGGGCTACAAGTTCGTACCATACGGAGATCTATAGTTCAACCTAAGGCTACGTTTACTTCAAACAATCCTAATCGGAGCTTCTAGCGGTTATATATCTGGGCCTAAGGCTAGTATCATTAGTGAGAATGTCTTGAACTAGAAACTGTAATGTTCTCACGACGTATTATAAGAAAATCCTTGCGCTACTGAAAGAGCCGGACTCGGGAATCCGCCTAAAGTAGCCACCATAACACATAAGAATATTGATGATGAAGAGGTCTATTGGATACTATTTTAACCTCCCTAATGTCCATGAAAGTTACGCTCCCGGCCTTCATCAGATAGCTTGACTGGTTAGTGACCAGGTAGGTATGTCGGTAGCTGCTGAACCATATAATCTAGAAGAGGCTGATATGACAATTCTCTGACTAGGAGGAGTTAGGGTCTTGATTATAACGATAAATTAGGGGTTTAATAAGTAATTGGAAGGATCATTATTAGGACCGACGTCGGCAAAGCTACCTACCTACCTACCTAGGAGATCAAGAGACCCCTTGGAAGGCGGCCTCTGAATCAATTCAGATATTAGGATCAAAACAGCCAAATTTCACCTAAACTAGGTGGCAAGCTATACTACCTAGGTAGACATAAGTGTTGGGGAGTTTGGAGTTGCTTGTGGTATGTTAGCACTTTAGATGCTCAAATATCTAGTGAGCGAGTAAGACGTAGCGGAACATAAGGTCTTTTGGATTATGCCCAAAGTACTAACCTTGGAAAGCTTAAATGGGTTAAGTTTAAACAATACTAGACTTGGACTATTCGCTACATGTCAAGGGATAATATTAAAGATACCACATGTTTTCTAGCGGCCCTGTCTGGTCCAATTCCTTCAGGGGCAACAAAGCCACTCTGGAACAACCACAGTGCTTGTCAATAAGGGATCCTTTTTTAACGCACAATAGTTATCAGAGGTGGTCTCTTACAGGCACGAATAGCTTTTAGTTAAGTATGGCAAGTACGGTTAGTATTATTCTCCTGGAATACTCTTACCGAAACACTAGATAAGACGTCTTCATCCTAGGAGTAGCGCTGACTCTAAAGAGTATAACTATAGGATCGATAAAGTTAGACTCAAATGCTAGGTGCCTTGAGTGGGTAGTCGCCTCAAGGACCGCAGTTAGATATTCTTGGTAAGTATTATATGATTATCTCGCAAACCTAACCTAGACTAGGATCACTTGCGTAGTGTAACTATCGATTTATACGTACCTAACGATACGGGATAGTGGACCATATGCATTCCGTGTATAACTATGGGCTTGTTGATACTATTATGTCTGTATAGGCTTCAGTTGAATATCGTTGGTTGCTAGGTTGGTCTAGAGATGATAATGGCAGCTCCCTCAAGACCACAGATTTCAGGGGTATTGTATAGATATCCTTCTGCGTCATGAAGCACGACCTTAGAAGCCCCAAAATGCCTTTCGCCTTCCTAGAACTACCTACTCATGTTGGTTCGTAGAAAATATGTTAGGGACAGATTTGGTAGCTCTTCGCAGGCAGTCAAGCAGATCAAGCAGCTAACGCCTCGACAGGGTAGTCCCCAGACCGACCAGATGCGTTTAGGATAAGGATCGCGGCAACCATGCTTACCGCTCTGCAAGATGCCGAAGTACGAGGCCCTTTCAGATCTACGAGTAACGCGGCCGGGGCCGGGGGTTGCGGGAATGGGCCTCATCTACACAGCTGGAAGTTGTATCACGTTGATTGCTTACTTGCACTCATACCACATGACTGCAAGGTGCTAGAAATAGCCTTACTATTTGCGGGAGCCTACATCGATGCTCGATATATAGAACGATTATACATACCTCGTGAGTACCTAGCATAGCTATCTGGACGCGAGAGAGGCGACCAGGGGGGGGAGCTGAGGCGATGATGTATGATGTGGTAGCGATGATACCAGCTCTGTCGAAAGAAGTATGATTAGGACTCGAGATGGTTTTGCCGGTGGGATTAATAGCAATATGGAGTCTGGTAGACAATGAATTGTTACTGGTATTATTCAAAGTTGGATATATGTAGTATCGTCTCATAGCCTCTCGAGGCTATGCTCTAATTACGGAGGCAGCCAATGAATAGGGGTAGCCTTAAGCCAATAGGAGTTTATCTCCTCCCTAGGTCAAAGCTCCAAAAGCATAGCAAAAAGTAAATGTCTTAGCCTGCGGGAGGCTGTAATGCTCGCGATATAATTGGACAATTACCAACCTCCGGAGAGTATCTGCTACTTGACCCCACGGCCTCTCCTTGAGGCTTACCCCTCAATCTATCCGTCCTGACGTCGGTGGTTGGCATGTTTAAGATAATGGGGGTGGTCGTGTGCTCGCCCAATATTAACTGATACTGTCTAGGACTATGGTCATAATAGCATTCTATCTTATATGAAACCCAATAGAAGAGACAATTCTCCTGGATATACCTCCTAACGAAAAAGTTATTAATAACTGACACAATTGCGGCCTGTGAAGCTCTACGCGTCCTTGCACCTATAATTTTATTTAGCTGCCTTCACGTCGGCATAATGCAGAATAGGTCCATACAGCCGCACTCGCATAGGACAGTGCATATCGAAAACAGGCACATCTTTCATCTTCCCCGTGGGTGGTACACGCATGCATAGCTTGGGACTCGGTGTGTTGTACCATCTGTTTGTGCTTTTATACCGGGACGGTAGCCCTTACCGCTACGAATACCGACTTTTGGAATACTAAACATGGGATTCCCGGGCACCGTTGTTTTAAACATGATTCCAAAGCTCAATGCTTATAGGATCAATAAGCATCATAGCTAGGAATATGAATCTGCTTGAGTTTGGACTTGTTAATTAATATATCAGATACATATGTGATGTCAGGCGGGAAGTGCCGTGGTCGTTGGGGCGTATGAGATCTAGAGCGGCCCAGCATCGCATAGCTCACATATTTTCTCCAAGTAAACAATCCTTCGTTCGCCCACCACCACCAGCATACGGCTGGACCCTAGTTTTAGTCAATGGAAGGATTCTAATCTCGCTGGACGACGATTACAAGCTGGCGAGGCCCGGCGCGGCGAGTTTGAGGCCCGTTAGTACGCCTTGACGTCGAGCGCGTATCATGACGTTTGGTGTTTGATCTTGGGCTTCTATATCGTGACCCTGCGAGGATGCTAACTTACTGTACATAATATGGAATCGATTATGGAAGTAATCACCGAATTACCTTGGGTTGGTATGATAGGAGTATGATAGGAGCTCGAGCAAGTTATCGCTCGCGGAAATTCCAGCTCCATCCTTGAGGATCTCGGGATCCGTAGCTGTGTACCAAGCAATTTAAATGAACCGCTTATTACTTCGTCCTACCCACGCGGGAGCGAAGCTGTGGTATTTCATGGCATTTGCAGCCGCAAGCTGCAAAAATTTAACTCCAAGATGACCGAATATGACCGGACAACAGCAGAATACGACTCTATGCCTGGTCTATGCCTGGTCTATGCTTGGTCGATATGTGATGCGTCCTTTAATCCAACCGTATAGCCTTGATTTTTCGGTCCCGGATCTACACTAGCAAACTTCCATTGCTTCCAGATCACTGTATGTCCATTGGCCCCTTGCTTTGGCAGCCTAGGTGCAGCTGGGTGCAGCACGTATGGGGTTCGAGCGTCCAATGGGCTGGACATGTAAACGTCGATCCATCAGAGCGGCCCCGATTTACCACATCGATATATATCCTTACCTATCCGCGTACCTAGTAGATGTACGTGTGTAGTTGCATACCTAGAACCTAGGTAGGTAGGTAGGCATGTATTGTACAATACCTGAAAAGCATCATAGCTTAGTAGGCATAATATAGTAGATCGACGTGCTTAATATGTTTGAATATGCCCGTCGATTCATAGCATCTATATTACATCGACGTAATGAGGAGTCCTGTGTAATTCGTAAGATGGTCCTTACCGCGCACATCAGTTACAACAGCGTTTAATTTTTTAATGCGATATTATATGTGACCGAAGGATCGTGTACCAGGACGCGCCCATAGGTTAGGTACGCTTGGAACTTGGAAGATACTACTACGTACTACCGGCAAGGGACGGAGATAAGCGCCCAAACAGTTCCCTGACTACCTACCTACATAATGTGTCTTCAGCTCAGCGCATATTACTTACTACGTATGTGTGCCGTGTGGGTGTGCACGTAATAGGAGGTTAGGCTAGGCTGGGTAGTTCCAGTCTGGCTGTGGCTCTCATCGAAGACGCCGGTAGTTGTGACAAGTGGAAGATATTTTCAAAGACACTCTTTTCTTCTTCTCCCCCCCCGTCACGATCTAACGGTTAACGACTTACAAGAAACCACGGGTTCGCTTGAGCCACCGAGGCATACGTAGCTTCAGTCGTAAGAGCGAAAAAGAAACAAAACAACAAAACAACAAAGCAACAAAGCAACAAAACAAAATAATAAATTAGAAATAGAAACATTAGCAACGTCAACGGGCAATCCTGCATAATAGGTATGCATACGTAAACCGTACTGCCGGTACGAGGTGGGCTACGGTGGGCGAGACGGGTTAGAAGGATGAAAGGGAACCCCCCCCAAAAAAGACAGTATCTTTAAAAGGCCAGGTAAATCCTCATAAAAGGCCAACCCATCCACTTTTCCACGTGAGATGGTGGCCCGACACACATACACCTAATTTGTATGGGGTTTAATCTATCCCCCAACTAAAAATAGAAAAAACAGAAAACTGCCTGGTTGCATTTTAATTTATAATATTAGATATTTTGGTGCTGTGAAAGCATCACGGGTGTTTGAAATTCAGGTTGGAAAAGGTGCTGTATGCCCTGAAATTAACCTTGCATGCCCTATAACCTGTGTATATTAAAGAGGATTATATTGAGGGTATCGTGTACAATTGTGGTGGTGGTGCAGGTAATAGCGTTGGTGTTGAGGTATTGACGATAGCTTCAATTATTAGGTGGTATTTTGGGTTGTAGTGTATGTAAAAACGCGACCGGGCGATATTCTGTTTTTGCTGGGGGTTGGACTAAACCTAATACAAATTAGGTGTGTATGTGTCGGGCCACCATCTCACGTGGAAAAGTGGATGGGTTGGCCTTTTATGAGGATTTACCTGGCCTTTTAAAGATACTGCAAAAAAGACAGACGCCTTTTGCCCGCTTGACTTTTCTCTACTTTCTCCGATGCACACATTATCTTATCCGGTCTGGTCGAAACTTGGTGAGTTTCAGGTTTGGAGATCATGTCCTATGCCCCTGTCCTAAAAAAAAACCTAAAAAAACCAAACCCCATTTAACCCCATTTAACCCTATCAACCCTATCGAACCTTACCAATCTCTACCAATTCTCCATTAATTCCCCATTAATTCCCCATTAACCCCTACTAAACCTCTACCTATCAACCCCGACAATAGAATACATAATGTAGAATACAGAGAACACTTAGAATATACCCTCTTCTGCCTTGCCCTCCCCCTCCTCCTCCCCCCTGCCACGTTTTAAGAAGGAACATGACTTGGCCTTCTTGGTGAAAGCGGCGAAGGTGAAGGAGAGTAGAGAGACATTCGAAGTGGGCGCGAGTGGCGTGGAAAAGGTCCAACTGGACCAATCGCCTTTACGCCGCTGTTAGTTTTTGACACCCTGTGCAAATCATGTTGTCACAAAAAAAAAAAAAAAAATCCACTCGCGATTCTCTCTTGTCGGTGTTGGTGATGGAGATTGGCGCTGAACTTATCATGCTATCAACCTTCTCACGTCACAGACCCAGTCATTTGTAACACTGGTTGGTCTCTACATATGTACATACATACATACATTAGTAGGGAGAATAATGTGTTGCCATGCAAGCCATGCAAAATGCTATCTTGGACAATGAGGCAATAAGGCCTTTTTCTAACGGTGAGGTACCCGAGATCTCCTTCGAGATGTCCCGTATTAGTCTTCTTGTGTTAGCATTCTGTGTTAGCATAATGAGCATAATGGCGACACCGACACGGAGGTTTGTGTACGGTTATCGAAATTAGCTATACGGATGTGCCCAAAAGGGGTACGCACCCCGACTTTCTCGATGGGGGCGGGATGTGATTGTTGACGAGTAGCCGCCCATACAGCACCTACATAATAATAATATAATACATGAACCCAACGACCTCAACCTTACCATATGAATAATACCTCTTTCTCCCTCTTGTATGTATGTATGTATGTAGGTATATATCCGGGTTTATTATGAGGAGGGATGTAAAAATAGAGCACACAATTTACCTACACTTATATATGTAGGTAGGCACCTAATGTATACAATAAAACATACCTACCTATAAGTAGCATTACAACATAAGATAAGAGTTGAGAGTTCATCTTTCTTCTGATCTTGCATCGCAGGGTATAATCGTAGGATGGATGCATTCGCAGGAAAGATGCGCAACGGTAACCGAAAATGACTGATTGTCAGCTGAGTAAACTTGGACGTTACCGTATTGAAACGAATCGGTTTTTTTCACATCTCGTCCGACTGACGATGGATTGCCGATAGTTGGTGAGTCGATGACGGGATTTTTTCTGATGATCCAACGGCCGTGCGCTTCTTGACGAGTTTCAACTGTCGCCGTCAGCTACCGCCCTCTTTCTGTATGTACCGGGTACCTATAACTATTCCAACCAATCAATCTACTTTATTCGCATCCAAGCATCTGGTACTACACAGTCGAAGCACCGTAAGCACGTTTGTACATCTACCTTAGTTAACTAGTTAGTACCTTATATCTTTGAGGTAGTTAACTACCTGTAGTAGATACTCCAAGTACCTAGGTAGGTGTACCGAACGGGCGTGGAAGCTCTCTGCCCTAATGCATCAAGTACCTAGCCCTAATGTATATAGCGGCATACAATGTGAAACCCCCGCGAGCCGGGAAGCTAAAGCATGGCGGGACTTACCTTAGGTATCTCAGGTATCTCAAGTATCCCAAGTATCCCAAGTATCTTAAGCTGCGTGCTTGCTAGAATTGTACACTGTACAGCCAGGACAGCGTACTACGCAGCAGCAATCCACGCCGTGAATCCACCCCTGTGCCTCGATTTAGCTATTCTAAGGAGGTGGGGCTAGTCAGCCTGCATCTAAGAAAGACCCTTGGCAGTTACACCAACGCCAACGAACTTTAGCCCGCTAACTGGATGTACATCGACTCAGGTACCTGTAAATCAACTCCTGCAATTAATTCCCCCGACTTCCAATCCTCTCAAAATCCACGCTCCACACTCAACCTGTCGACATATTTCTCGATATTTCTCGACTTTGAGAATTTTCCTTGATTCATTCGGGGTCTTGCCAGTACTCGGTGCGAAGTTGATTCTTTGTGCCACCCCACAAAGAAAAAGGGAAAATCAGGGCTGGTATCAAAGAATTACTCCAGTCGTCTTTTTTTCGTCTTCTTCTTTACCCAGGTTTTCGACCTTTTCTCCCATGTGTACTCGGCAGCCTTGATCGAAAATCATTCACAATGGCAATGCTAGCTTCGAAGTCGTCTTTCCCGGCTTCCCTGGCCTCCTCAAATTCTACTCTGGTTTCGAGCGCGCAGTCATCCGGTATGGCGCCCACGAGAAGGCCACCTGCCGTTCATGCCACGGGCCAAGTCTTCGCCAGTCCGACCGAATCCGAGTTTTCCGATCTCGACGGCCCTGATGCGGTTAAGAACTGGACCGAGGATCAAGTCTGCGACTATCTGAGAAGTGTCAACTGTGGCGAGTACGAGAAGTTGTTTCGAAAGAATAATATCAACGGCGAGAACTTGTTGGAGATGGATAAGGAGGTTCTCAAGGAGATGGGCATCGACAAAGTCGGAGACCGAGTTCGATTATTTTTGGGCATTAAGAAGCTTAGGACTAAAGCCTATGCAAACCAGAAGAGGCGTAACCGAGTAAGTAAACGCCCAAACCCGTGTGTGTGTGATGTTTATGAAGAGCCCATTTGAATTGGCTTTAGAAATTGCCCGAGCCACCGTCTAACTTTTGTCTTCAGGATTCTTTCGGGGGACTGGATTCCCAATATGCCCCATCTTCAATGGGCTCGCCACGACATCCCGGCTCTAGCGGTCGTGGTATAGCCGTAGCGTCTGCTAAGAGGTACTCGCGGCTTGATATGCAAACCTTGCCTATGACCTCGATGGCGGACGTCGCAAAATCTTCGTCACGACCCAACTCGCCTCTACCTAACACTGATTCTCGGGGTGCTAGGCAGCCGAGATATCAGAATCAGCAGTATATGAGCAATACGACACCGACCGCTCGAGGGCCTGGTTCGCCGACCATGCCGAACCGTCTGGTAATTACACACACGCGGAATGCCTCAAGTCAGGATGGTTCGCTGATGGCTGCTTTACCACAGGGTCAAGATGTCATCCGCGTCATCTGGAACGGCGGCGTTACGAAAGTTGTCAAGATAGCCGATTGCAACACTTGCGAAGAAGTTATGCGAGTAACCCTACGAAAGTTCGCTTTGCGAGAGGACCACGACCGCAACTACTGTTTCTGGATATTAGCCGGTGTTGACCCCGACCCTAAGCAATGTCGTCGTCTCGGCGATACCGAATTGTGGCGCATCATTAAGGATCAGAAGCGACCCGAGAGAAACCGCCTCATTCTTCGAAGAGTTCCGTCCGGAGAGCCGGGAGAGAAGGAATTGCAGCGAGCCGCTTCTATCGCCATGGAAGAAGCCCAACAAGCCCACGTCCGCGGCCTCGAGAATGTACAGGATAAGCGCAGCCAAGAAAAGGTTCAGCGAATACTGGGCGAGAGCTGGAACGAAGGACTCCAACAGCCCCTATCACCGATTTCCTTCCAAGATCGCGAAAGAAATCTTAACAATACCGCCAGGGATTTGGAACGACCGCCCAGCGACACTAGAGCCGTCCCGAGACGCAAGGTCATGAGACCTTTCGGGGGTCTTCGGCCTCCTAGCGAACTAATTACTTCCGACCTTACTTCTTACTTCCCTGACCACCCCAGAGAAGACATTGACCGCACCGCCCGACTATCCATGCGCCGGTCCACGCGCCTGAGTAAGGTAAACAGTCGACTCAGTGTTGCCAGCAATCTTAGTTTTGCATCAAGCATTCAGGACGCACCACCTATTCCGACCATTGCCGACTCGTGGTTGAACAGCGGTCAACTTGCTAAAGTTAGGGCCCGCGAGAACCAAGGTCGAATGCCACATTCATTCCGAGATTCAGTAGCTTCATCGGTACTGGACACGCTTCAAGAAGAATCCCCAATGGAGCCTAACCGCAAGTCTTACGTCTCCTTTGCCGACAGCGGCTCAGATACCAACCCGATAAGCATTACGGATCCAGACGGACACGTCCGCCATAGCTACTTTGACGAATCCAGCACCCAGGGATCTGGATCCTTGAAGGAAATCACTCAAGCCCTTAATGAGGATGGTGAAGACGCTGATGAGGAACTCCAGAGTTTCCTAGCTGGTGAATCATGGGATGATAACAAGTGGATGAAGGGCGCCTTGATTGGTCAAGGTTCGTTTGGCAGTGTTTACCTGGCTTTGCATGCCGTGACTGGAGAACTCCTTGCTGTGAAGCAAGTTGAGGCACCTTCACCCGGCGCTAACAGCCAGACTGATTCTCGAAAGAAGAGCATGATTGAGGCTCTTAAGCGGGAGATCAGTCTGCTTCGGGATCTTCGACATGCAAACATTGTGCAATACTTGGGCTGCAGTTCCTCGGCTGAGCACCTCAACATTTTCCTGGAGTACGTTCCCGGTGGCTCCGTTCAGACGATGCTCAACTCCTACGGTGCACTCCCCGAACCCCTTGTCCGCAGTTTTGTGAGACAGATCTTGAATGGTCTCTCTTACCTGCACAACAGAGATATCATTCATCGTGATATCAAAGGTGCCAATATCCTCGTCGATAACAAGGGCACAATCAAGATTTCAGATTTCGGAATTAGCAAGAAGCTCGAGGCGTCTAACATCCTTAGTGGGGCTAATAACAACAAGCATAGACCCTCGTTGCAAGGCTCGGTATTCTGGATGGCCCCTGAAGTCGTTAAGCAAACATCGTACACACGCAAGGCTGATATCTGGTCTCTTGGCTGCCTAGTCGTTGAAATGATGACGGGTGCGCATCCTTTTCCTGACTGCAGCCAGTTGCAAGCCATTTTCAAGATTGGGGGCGGTAAGGCCGCTCCTACTATTCCGGATAATGCTAGTCCGGAGGCGGTCAAGTTCCTGAGCCAGACTTTCGAGATAGACCACAACTTGCGACCGAGCGCAGATGATCTCATGCTTAGTCCGTTCCTGGCTCCAATCACTTGAGGAGCATAGAGATACGACACGATCTTTTCTAGCCAGTCTTTCCTCGGTGCCTTTCAGCGACCAACGACCAGACCAATTATTCAATTCTTAGCATCATGTGGCCGGATTTACTACTGTCCAGATTCAAAGACTCCCTGGATGGTTTTTGGCCAGACGCACATCTATTCAGTAACCAAATTGGGAACCTCGGTCACTGAATGGATATGTTTTACTAACATACTTTGACGTCGTATTTTATTTATCTTCTTCATTACAAGCGATGTTCACTAGTATGGACATCGTTCAAGTTTTAGTTTTAGGGATGGCACGTTGAAGTCGTGATCCAAAATTTTAGACTGGTTTTAGGAACTACCTAACCTAGGTAGTTGGTGGAAATATCCATGAGATGGACGATTATGGAGGCGTTTTCGTCCCGCAGATGGACAAGGAGATCAGACGATGCATTAACGCGGCGAAACGGAGAATCGGTATTGAGGTTCTTTGCCAATCTCTCATTCATTTTTGCTTTCCGGGGGGGATAATATGTTCGAGGCGGTTTCACGAGTGGCATTTGCGCAGCTGCGCTGAGCTTTAGGCGGTTTAATTAATGCATGAGAGCGAATGAATTGGAACGATATTACTCACGACTTCTTCATCTTGCAAATGCTAGCACATGTATTGATAGGCATCCAATAACTCCACGAGGTTATAGAACGTAGCAATAAATTCGAAGCATAGCAATAATATTTTCAAAGCGCGCACGCCCTTCGCAGTTAAGGCGCCACGGTCGCTGGAACATGACAATTCACATACCTTAGATGCGCCTTTGTGCTATCACCACGTTGTCGAGGGTTTTAAACGACTCTCATATAGCACATATAGCACATATTGCACTAACCCTTGGGCTAGGTAGATATCTTTGGCTCCCGTTATACAAGCAATAGGTATAGCTCCCTCCATATATTCCTATTTAGTAGTTTTTCCACTCACGGCAGTGCCTCGTACACTGAGACCACCATCCCGGTCTTCTACCCAAACTTCCCATTTTCGGGACTCCCCTTGGGCCGACTCTTCATTCCCACTATACCTTACACACACACGCATAGGTTCATTGACATAGAGAGGAGCTAAGTTTCGATAGTCGATCCTCTGGATCTTCTCATTCGGCTCAAGTTGAGACCTTAGCACGGACAGCATTAGGGTAAGGGAGAGAGGACCATGGACTAATAGATTACGATGACCTTCAATCTCACGGCAGAACTCAGGGTCCAGGTGAATTGAGTGTGCGTTGAACGTCAATGCGCTGTAGTGAAAGAGGAGTGTTGGTGTTGGTGTAAGCACGATTGAGAAATCGGGGGTATTAGGAGCTTCACGGAAATTCAGCCATAATCGCTCGGTTCACAGATGAGTAGAATATCCAAAGGTGATGAAAAGGGGCACATGCATGAATTTGACATACCCTTTACAATCCTATCTCTTCCTAAGGATGCCTTTGCAAGATTCTCACGCGCTTGCTCTTTGTTCACACCACGCATGAAGACAAGGCCTCTCTTCTCTTTTATTCCCCGAATCATAGATGAGCCAGTAAAATCTTGTTCTTTCATGTACTCCCGTAGTACGTCAACAAAAATCTTCTCCTGTCCCTCAGATCCTTTCACTGTAACCTGGTCTACAGTCTCCTTGCACACAACTTTGGAAGAATCTAACCGGAAGTCATCGTTGAATTCGATAGAGCCGCCAGCCCACATGCGCCTCTCGAATGGGCCACCTGGGCTGTGCATTGGGTCTGTACCATCAGGACATAACTCAGAGGCCGTCTTCTGCAGCGGGAAATAAACGAGATGATGGCCTTGCGGAAGCTTATGTTTAGCATCAACTTTTTGGATGGATTTAGTCCCCGCTTGGTATGCCGGGGCCTGACAACTCTCAGGTACGAAGTCAGCTAGAGCTATGTTGAGAAGGGATGAATTCGTTGGTGACATGACATCCCAGCTTAACTGAGCTGGGCGAGCAAGCATCTCGGCTTTGATAGCCTCGAAGTTAGTCTGAAAAGAGCCATTGGCGCTGCTATATCCACGGCGCCAAGTACGGAAGTGAATCTTAGAGGCCGTGTAACCTGTACATTGAGACTTTTGAAGTTGGCGCAGCGGTATATGATAAAGAACCTTCATAATTTCATAGTTGCTAAGTTAGTTGTTAAGTTGAAGCTGCGAGTTAAGGCTTCAAAGTTATTTAATGCAGATACAAGACGGATAGGTATGAGCCGAGGTATACCGTATACCCACCTACATGGGTACCTAGGTACCTAGGTACCTACTTATCGATATTATCGATATTATTGATAGAGCATCATACAGTGCATATATGCCAAAACACGCAGGATAGCACTGTATGATGCCTGCAATCTCGCATTACAATTCCATTTAACGCGGTTAAAAGTTACGAGAAGTCGCGTCAAGTTCAATGCACATAGTACCTAAGTAGAGAAAATTGTTGGTTGCTGCCTTCTCTGCCTATCAGCACTCCAAATCTGCAGTACGACGATAAAACCCTTGGAAGCCGCATATTACCTACCAACCTTTTTTAATTCCTTCCCCAAACACAATTTTCTCCAATCTGGCTTTGAGATCCCTCCTTAAAGTAGCAGCGAGTACGTCTGCTACCAGACTACTCAAAATGCCGCCCAAGCAAGTTACTTTAGGGTACGTGAAGTCCTCGCAGACCACCTTAGGGTGGGTCTTCCTTGTCTATCATGTGTCGTGCAAAAGATGATCACTTGCTAATATCCCATACCAGGAAGTTTTTTGGCCAGCCCAACGGTCCTAAACCTGCGCCGCAGCAGTCGAAGCTTTCTTTCAGTACAAAGTCGACTAGGAAAGCAAAGGAGGAACCAGAATCCTCACCTAACGACGGAGAGGCAGCTTTACCTAAAAGGAAATCCAGTGCCGATGCGACAGAAAATGCAGATCCTCCCAAAGGCAAGAATTACGCTCCGCTATACCTATTGCTTCAACCCGTAGCTAATTTTGGCCCAACTAGACACTCGGAAACGATCCCGATCTCCTTCTTCCCCAAAAGCAAAGGCAAAACGATCATCTACAAAGGTTAAAGTCGAAACTGAAGAGCCGGAGGAAGAGCTTGAGCAAGAGGTGCCTGTGCTAAAAAAACAGCGAAAGGGTCGTCCCCGGGTTGAAGACGATGACGATGACGAGACTATGGCCGATGCAGAACCACCTAAGCCCCCCCCAAAAACTAGAAGTAGGAAAGGATCTCCAAAGAAGTCCCCTGCCAGGTCTGCCGCGGTTAAGGAAGAGTCGCCCGCACCCAAGCAAGAGGATGACGATGCCAAAGAAGCTTCCGAGTCTGCGTCTGAGATAGAAAAGGAGGAAGATGAAGAAGATGAGAAGCCAGATGCTGCAGCCAAGGCCCGTGAAAAACTCCAGGCCAAGCTCCAAAGTAAACCGAAGGACCCTTACCCTGATTGGAAGCCTGGAGCGCCAGTTCCTTACGCAGCGCTGTGCACGACTTTCTCACTCATCGAGCTTACGTCAAAGCGACTTCAGATCACCGAATACTGCTCGTTATTTCTCCAACAAGTCCTCCGCTTGACTCCGGATGATTTCCTTCCGACGGTATTATTGATGATTAACAAACTTGCCCCAGATTATGCAGGCATCGAGCTCGGCATTGGCGAATCATTGATCATGAAAGCCATAGGTGAAACGACGGGGCGCAGCTTACAAGTCATTAAAGCCGATCAGAAAGAGATTGGTGATTTGGGCCTCGTTGCAGTCAAGAGTAGATCAACTCAGCCAACCATGTTTAAACCTAAGCCATTGACTGTTAGAGGTGTACACAAAGGTTTAATGGACATTGCAACTGTGACTGGTAATGGTGCCCAAGGTAGGAAGGTCGACGGAATCAAAAAGCTGCTATCGTCCGCCGATGCTCACTCGGCTGGCAAGGTCGATATTCACAAAGACAAAGGCGGGCCTAGCGAGGCCAAATATCTGATCCGATTTCTCGAGGGAAAGCTCAGACTGGGCTTGGCGGAGAGGACAGTTCTCGTGGCTATAGCACAAGCTATGATTTGCCACGAAGCAGCCCAAAAAGGTCAAGTACCCAGTACCAAGGAGATAGAAGAGGCGGAAGCTATGTTGAAGACGGTGTATAGGTTAGTAGTATTCCTAAATATTATAAGTGGCTGCTCTAACATAAAAGTAGTGAGCTTCCTAGTTGGGATGTAATCATCCCAGCCATGGTCAAGAATGGTATCATGAGACTAAAGGAGACCTGCAAACTTCGCCCAGGGGTTCCTCTAAAGCCTATGCTTGCGAAGCCTACGAAGGCAATTACAGAGGTTTTGGATCGTTTCGAAAACCAGACTTTTACCTGCGAGTATAAGTACGACGGTGAGAGAGCACAAATTCATTATGTTGCCAAGGATCATTCGGATGAGTATATCGATGCTCTCCCTGGCGCTACAAAGGAAGCTGCCAAGGGTGTTGCGTCTATCTTCTCGCGGAATTCAGAGGATTTGTCCAAGAAATACCCCGATATCCTTGCGAAGCTTCACACTTGGGTGAAGGATGGTACCAAGAGCTTCGTATTAGATTGCGAAACTGTAGCCTGGGATGTAACTGAGAAGAAGGTGCTTCCTTTCCAGCAATTGATGACTAGGAAGAAGAAGGATGTCAAGCTGGAGGACGTGAAAGTAAAGGTCTGTGTATTTGCTTTCGACTTGTTATTCCTAAACGGAGAAGCAGTAGTGGAAAAGTCTCTTCGGGAACGCCGTGAGTTACTTCACGGCGCCTTCCAGCCGGTAGAAGGCGAATTTGCTTTTGCAACGCACATGAATGGTAGGGAGCTTGATGAAATCCAGGCATTTTTGGACGAGAGTGTCAAGGCCTCGTGCGAGGGCTTGATGGTCAAGATGCTTGATGGTTCGGAGAGTGGATATGAGCCCAGTAAACGAAGTCGAAATTGGCTCAAGGTGAGAACTTACCACAACCTATCCGTTTTTCGACTATTGCTAATATCAGAAGTAGATCAAGAAAGATTACCTTTCAGGAGTAGGTGACTCGCTTGATCTCGTCGTCCTGGGTGCCTACCATGGTAGAGGCAAGCGTACATCCGTTTACGGGGCATTCCTTCTGGCTTGCTATAACGCAGCCAGCGATACTTACGAAACAATCTGCAACATCGGTACTGGATTTTCCGAGCAAGTTCTCGAGGATCTCCACAAACAACTTTCCGAGATTGTTATCGACCGTCCCAAACCATTCTATTCTCATTCATCAGGCGGGCAGCATCAACCAGACGTTTGGTTCGAACCACGCTATGTCTGGGAAGTAAAAACAGCAGACTTGACGTTGAGTCCGAGATATAAGGCGGGGCTCAAGGAGAACGTCGACCCATCCGGCGAGAAGGGGATTAGTCTGCGATTCCCTAGATTTATCAAAGTGAGGGACGATAAGAAGCCAGATGAGGCGACAAGCAGTCGTCAAGTGGCAGAGCTATATAGAAAACAGGAGAGCGTGACGAAGAGCAAGGGCCCGTCGGTGGATGATGACTTCGAATATTAAAAAGTACTATTTACGATATGGCTCATAACTTGGCTATGTATTATTACCATCGAATAAGTTATGAAGACTACGGCATGGTCTGCCATTTCAACAGCCATCCGTCCGATTTTAGAACATTCCCATCCGGTTTATGTGACAAAGATGTTATACAAGACACGGTAAGTCAAATACCTATCGGCATCATTGGGCAGAGATGGAAATTCTTTGGATAGCTTTGCTACAGGGTTTATTTATAAACCGCATACCAAGACCTGCAGCCATACGATTCGGATGTGTCTTGCCGCTATGTTTTCCGATTGTTGCATCATCCGCCCTAGGTTAGGTACATACCTATATTCCATCCCCCCCTATATTCAGGGGCTGGCTGCATCTTCAAGGTTGGGAGGTATTATCATCAATTATATATCTGGTAGCTAAATGAACTCTAGTACGAGGAGAGTATTAAAACCGGCGAGGCTAGAGAATCACGAAGTTAACTATATTAGACAACGCGAGTTTCGGATGGTGGAAAGGCCACAAAAATACCTCCCTATCACAATTCTATCTACCCAACTTCCGTCAAATCTATCCAAGATCTAATTATTAGCTTCCTACCTACAAGCTATTCGTACCTACGATACGTATGGCCATATTTATTACATGTACACTTGTACACCATCCCGTCGCTGGGAACTAGTACATGATTCAACCATCTGGTTTTTCCCCTCCGACCACAGGTGTAGCCCAGAGCCCTATTGCCTCACGATGGTACAGATCCCTCTTCAGGACATACTTTCCACGTCATTTACTTATTCTGCAGTGACACATACCCGTGACTCTCGTGACTAGCCTCGTGTTAAGAACCATAGTGACAACATGTTTCACAGCGCCTCGTCTGCCCATCGAATATAGTCGTGCTTTATACGTTACGTCTATTCGCGGAAGGGCTCGGATATGCTACAATGCCGCACCAACGCTCGAACTACTCCATTAGTCTCTTACATACTCAGGGGCTACGCAAAGCATTACCTTCGTTAGTCCCTTCCTTCTTTTATCTTTATATCACTCGTCGAACCTCACGGACGTACGCTAAACTCTATCTCTCCAGTGTATATACCTATCTGGGTAGCAGCAACAACGACTAGCCAGCGAGGACTCCTTGTTTCTTCTATATATAATATAAATTCTATACACTCGAGCTTACCCAGCCTACGCAAGCCTAACCGATCAACATACTTCCTATACTTGCCGTCCTACTTCGAGGTCTGCGGCCAAGACGAGGAAAACACGCAAAAATGTCAGACGAAGCGCAAACATCAGCTTCTACATTGACACCGACACTGATATCAACTCAAAACCTATCTGTCAGACCGATGCCACCACCACTGCCACCAGTACCTCCTCGTCCGAAATTTCATAGGCGCGGGGCGATGCTATCACTTCCATCTCTTTCTCGATTACACAACGACACAACGCAAGACCAATCCTCTACCACAATTCCCGCTCCAACAGCACCAGTACCCGACAACAACCCCCAATCCCAGCCCCAGCCCAAGGACAAAGGCAAGAACGTAGTCCGCATCCAAGAACACCCAAAAGAAGGCGAAGCCCCGGCTTTACCTGGCCTGCTAAGCTGTCCCTGCACGTGCCACGACAACACGTGCTTGCGGGAGGGCCGCCCCTGGGTCGGCTTCAGCAATGCGGCGTACGTGGTATGTCCCTTGTGCTGGGTGGAGGCGTACACCCATGCGCACGGAGGCAACCAGCAGTACGGGTACGAGTGCGAGGAATATCTACGGAGGAGCGGGTTCGATCCGAGGGTCGCGCCTTCGAAGCAACGCCAGGGGGGGGAAGAGAGGGAAAAGAGGAAGAAACGGAAACGGAGCAATGTTTAAAGGACAAGACAAGACAAGAGACGACTTGATAGGGGGTTAACGTGCCCCGTCTGACGAAAATCGGAAAACTTTCTATATAGAAATGGTTAGGGATAGCTCGTCGCGTCGAAGGGAGTTCGAGAGCGTCTCTCGAGAGCGTATACGTCCATAGCAGGTTAAGTTCTAATAATAAGTACCTAATCACGCCCCCCCTCCTCCACAATCATCATAGAAACCAGAGCTGTGTCGCGTAACTTTCCATTCAACGCCACTAGAACAAGCACACGCTACTGCACCTTACAACGGCCTTATATTTCCTTTCCCTCGACATCGCGAATATGCTCTGATATCTAATACCCTTAAGCCCAGACTGAAGCACTTACTTTCTTGATATTAATAGCCCCTAAGTTAATACAAACACAAATCTATCCCGACCTAACCTAGGCACTACCTGTATCTCGTAGTGCATAGTATACCCAACGACAAGGCAAACAACAACATACACCCCTCCCCCCTAAAAAAAAAACCAAGGCTTCCCCTTTAAAACGACGACGAGGCCATGCAGAAGACTCTCGGCAAGACTTGGCAAGACTCAAAGTCTTGTTACGTACAATCTAATCCGACCTTACCCCTGAACCCGTTTATATCCTACTACATAGGTACCCAACATCAAAATATGGTGAAACCTTTACCCCGAACGCCAATGCCAAGAATAATATAAACCGGCAGAAATATCACACCAGATGAATCTCTATCTCGAGTCTTCGTGTGGTTTACAGCAAGAATAACCCGGTGTAGATTCTGCAAGCCTCGAAGATGTAAAATAGATAGCATCGTAGTCGTAGTCGAAGTGGGCGGGTGTCTGTTTTATAATTCTCCGACTATGAGGAGAGTCTAGTAAATCTAGCTCATCCGCAATGAAGACGGTTGAAATTTATAATATAAAGTCACTCCCATATCCGCACAAAAAAACAATAGACATAGTATAGGCAAGTGCTTAATATCAGCATGAATTTATACGATAACCCGTAGATACAACGGTGCTAAATTTCCATCTTCAATATGGCCATGCTAAGCGAATGAACGCTCCTACGGATATCACGCAACTGCCTAATGCAATCTCCATGACCGTCGGTTATCTATACTAGAATTCCAGTACCGGGGAAATAAATCAGATCGGCCGTGTCGAAATTTCGAAGCAGCTTAATATGCGACCCTAACGCCCTGCAATGCTTAATGCCATCCCGTAATCCAGATCTCAACAACATGGGGTATAATCTCCGCAACTTAAATAATCGAGGCCATCGTGGCGATTCCAAGGGATAGGAATAAAACCGTCATCGAAATAGAGACGCTCGTCATCGCAGCGTCGTCTGTGCTGTCGCCCAAACCGGCACCTCCGTTGCCGTTACCCCGTACGATGCCCTCTGTTGCCTGGACGGCATTAGCTACTGCAGTGGCATCCGGAATGCCCGTGCCGCTGGGAATCTCCTGGACATTCGACTCTGTCGTATTGAAATTGGTCTGCGCGATCGAAATCTCGTTATTTTCGAGGTCGTAAACGACATAAGCTGATCGAAGGAATGTATCGCCTAGAACGTTCGTTCCCGAACCGGCTGGGGCGATGCCGAATAGACATGCCTCGACGCCGTTCGAAAATGTGGGGCGTTGTCCCGTTGCCGTCACCAGATCTAGCACGAGCTCGTTCATTTCCACCGAGATCTTGGGCCCTGAAAAGACGAAGTCGATCGTTTCCGTCTGGCTCTCTAGGGAACATGGTACATAGGCTGCGCCTTCGCTCGAGTCGTACTGCGCGTTAACCGCATCGTAGATACCCGAAACCATGCTGTCAGGTAGGTAAGTGAGCGAGGAGCCCGAGTCGAGCAGCACAGCGAGGGCCTGGTTATCGGCGATGGTGGTGTCCCCCACTGACAAGGAGGTCAAAGTAATCATGAACTCCGAGAAGACGCCACCGCTAGATTGGATCGGAAGCGTCTGGAGACTTCCTGTGTATTGCGCCGTGTCGACCCCTCCAAATAAAATGCTACCCTTATTGGCATCTAAATCGTTCAGCCATAGACTGTAGGCGTTCCTTTGTATCTGCCCAGCTGACACCATCTTCTTCGGAAGATTGTCGTATGCATCTTTTCCAGCCCGACCAACTTGAACTTCATTAACGGGGTATCCGATACCGAGTATACCCTGCTCCGAGCTACTTTGGTACCCGACTCCGAACTGGAACTTCTCTAGCGCCAAAGACCCGATTCTGATAGTATCAGTGACATAATCTCCACTGGCCCCGGAGCCATCAACGTAGGATATATTAAACCAGCTTCCCACGTATTCGTAAGTAGTAGAAGAATTGGCGTCATATGTCCCGGCGAAAGAGCAAGGGTCTGATCTCTGAGAGCATAGAGACGAAGAGGCACTATTTACCCAAAGGTCACTACTACCGGTATCCAAGTGCATGCGTATGGGTTGCGATGGCGTTCCTAATGAGCCATTCACAAAGTATAACGTCTCCTATCGGTGGCTTAGTAAGAAATGCAGATTAAATGCCTAAGATTCTCATATCATACCTCGTTGTCTAGTTCTGCTCTAAAGGTGCCATCCCTCCGTCGTAAACGATCTCGCTTTACTGGATTTGAGATGGTCTTTCGTTCTGTGGACAAGCTTATAACCCTTGGGTGGCCGATACTACTCTGTAAATTACGTGCATCTGCCGGAATAGCGGATACACTTGCCGCAAGGGCAAGTATTATTGCCGATTTCATATTGAAGATTGAAAGCTGTCGAGATAACTCTATACCATCCGCCCAAAGCATACGATTACAGCGTTAGTTATATGCTATAACCTAGACATAAAATGAAATATCTATCGGTAGGAGACCGAGTTGCCTAGTTATATGTAAAATTGTCCACAGCAAAGGAGGCAAATGATGTATCAAGTACAGTGGAACGGGATTCGTAAGTCGTGCGTGGCCGGCCGGGTCTAAGAGGAGGTCTAGAGGCGTGACGTGAAAAAAAAAAAAAAAAAAAGAAAAAAAAGAAACGGTATATAGGGACGGAAATAAGAAATCGAAAATCGCGGGGGGTAAAGACAAATATTATTTAAAAAGGAATAAAACAAACGAATCCAGCAATCCAGTTGCTCGGCGTGATGTGAATAGAAGATTCGGGGAGTTTGGTTGGCCGAATGTGACGAACTCGAAAGGCAGTTGGATAGCTGAGCCACTCCGGCTGAGCCAAGGTACTTGAGGGTCTCAGGATGGTATGCGCAGCTATGCGCACGTATGCTTTGTGATATGGACCGGGATTGTCAAATGGGAGGCGATCCTCACTTGGATCCTCACTTGGCAATTCAAGTCACGGTGAAGAGTAGGGGAGAGACCGTAGTGGGGAGTCCGCTCATAAGTGTTTAGACTTGGCGCATCTGACGCGCGTCCATTCAAATTCTCGGCTTTCGCTAACTATCTCCCTTAAAGAAGTCAGGGGCAGCAAATAGTCATCTTGTAAGAAAGAAGCCGGCCAGCTTGCCCAAGTGACCACGACGGGTTAATTAATAACTCTTTGTTATCGACGTAAGCAGAGCCATCTGGTATGATTCAATGCAAACAATCCAGGCGCTTTCTTCGGAAACTGGACGAGCAAATGCTCTAAGATGACAATTTAGCATCCTGATACGGTTGGCAGTATCAAATGTTGGTCCTGTTGGATACGTTGGACTAGGGTCCATTTTCAAAGGGGCTTTCCGAGCAACACGTCAAACAGCCCTAAGCACGGATCTTGTAGAGCCGCCCAATCATGATTGTTTCACTGAGCTCAAAATAACCCCCAAGAAATGACCAAAATGCCTACATTTTATTGGCGATACAGAGTGACTGTATTTGGGGATCTTTCCGTTATCGCCGTAATCCAACGACCTAACTAGTCGTTGCTCCGACGAAACAAACCGAATGCACAATGTAATCCATAATATACCATAATATAGATGATGATAATCCAACGGGTCCCCTTGGCGATTCTCTTGGCGCAGAATTCAATTTGAGTAAGTCGCGAGGCTGAAGCCGGTGAAGAGCCGCTTGGCGAATACCTAGGTTAGACGGATACGGACATAACGGAGATGCCCTTTGTTAGATTTGAGCGAGAATCAATTGTGAAAAATGCCTAACCTAGGTATGCATTAGTTTCCAGCCAAGCTTCTTTGCAGAAGAAGAACACGTAAGAACACGCAAGCCGGAAGGGTTAGGGTTAGCCGGAAAGAAGTTCTGTTCCAGATACCAGGAAATGCATGATTCCCGCCAAGTGACTTTTCAAAAGGAAAAAAAAAGACTTGTTCTTGACAAATCCATAACAGGTAGGTAATTTAAAAGATCCTACCCTGAGTCTTCTTTCCTTAAATCTAATCTTGTCAATAAGTACTACATGCGCTAACCCCTAAGCCCCTTCCCACATAGAATTAAAGTTTGTACACTTCAACTCGAAGCTGCATCTCGTCTGGTTTGAACTTGTGCTACTTTCTATGCAATAGGTACCTTATAGGGGTAGTCATTACCAAGATGCTTAAAGTACCTACATACCTAACGAGGCTCACCGGGGATGCCACAAAGTAAGCCACATGATCAACCTTTGTGCCTTATATTCCATCATATCGGATGCATACGATTAGACATGACCTAGTACACATACAAAGCTATAATAGGGGTTACACATATGCGCGTAGGTTAGGTATGTTCAGTCAGCCCGTACCTCTGCTGTACTACTCGGCTTAATAATGAAGCGATCCATCCTAGAACGTAGGTATCTATTTCCCTCCATGTACCTATTCACTATTCGAACACAATTGGTCCCTTAGGCGAAACCTCTCCTCGCTTATAATCCAGCTTAGCTGAAGATATAAAGACAATGTCTCGACAGCCAATCAGCCAATAGGTTATCCTTCTACCTGCAAGCCAACTTGTCTACGTTGCGTCATCACCAGACCAAGGGACGAATAGGTGATGAGGATTTATTCAACGTCGCATCGATAGGAATACCATACCATAAGGAGGGAAATATACATATTAGCTCTTGCCGTCTGCCATGCGACAGCGTGCCTAAAGTGAATAAACTGTAACTATTGCTAAAGACTTTACTTCGTTGAAGTGACACGCCCATAGCCCTTTGACTGTAGCAGTTTCTATGGCTCAGCAGACGATACTATCCGAGATGAATCCCGCATTCGCAGATGTCATCTACGAGGCTCGCTGGTTCGTCTCTTGCATCTAATTGGAAGAACCAGACGCATTGCTAACCGAGTAATCACCTATACAGCCCGGTTTACGCTGTACGTGTTGGGTCTAAAGGACCCATTCCATCACTGCCCCAGTATCTTCCAACACATCTGACCTCGCGCGCCCCGTAGTCTTTCTTCGGAGCGATGGGCTGCGCAGCCTCCATCGTCTTCACAGTCCTAGGCGCATCCTACGGAACCGCCAAGTCAGCCGGGGCCATCTTCTCCTCGGGGATCATCCACCCAGATCGATTGATGCAGAACACGTACGCCTCCCCTCCTTTCCACAACCCGCCCGAGAAAAATACCGCTGCCGGCCTTATGGCGGGAGGAAAAGAGTGTGGGTGAAAATTAAAAGAGCAATGCTGACGTCGGTTTGCCATGTGTACGCGTAGGCTCTGCGCGATCATGGCTCAGATCCTCTCCATCTACGGTCTAGTCGCCAGCGTTATTATCTCGGGCGACTTAGTCGAGAAGATGCCCTTGCATCAAGGCTTTCTTCAGCTTGGCGCCGGCATAAGCGTCGGACTTAGCGGTCTCGCGGCTGGGTTTGCCATCGGCATAGTCGGGGACGCAGGAGGTTAGTCCTTAATGTGTTTTTTGCCAACTCCCCTTTAAAGGCTTGTTATAATCAAATGCTAAGAGGGCTAATAAAATCCTACTATAGTGAGAGCTAGTAGTCAGCAGCCGCGACTCTACATTGGCATGGTTCTAATCTTAATCTTCGCCGAAGTCCTTGGCCTCTATGGCGTTATTGTTGGAATCTTAATGTTAACCAAGTCGAAGGAGAACGTCACTCAATGTTTATACTGATCGAGCAGACCAATCTCAACTGGAACATTTTAGAACATGGGGTGCCTGAGGACTTGAAAAAGTGCTAGTCTGAGGTCCGTACTAGTATACGAAGATGAAAGGTTATAGTCAACCCGTTTGGAAGATTGGCTTAGGCATCCGGTTTGAGACTTGGCCCCTTACATCCTACTACCGATGTTGTTGTGAGCGTAAAAGTTCAACGTAATATCATTCATATTAAAGACAGCCTTGGGTTACCTCGTAGACTCCCAACTCCCGTAGAAGGTTCTAATCCGACCAGGTCCTTATGACATATCGATGATGTTTCCGTCTTATCGATTATCCATTCCAAACGAGGCAAATTGCGGCAACCTTATAGAACAAGAAAACCATCGTCTGACCAGTCCTGCATTTTAGCTTCAGGGTATTTTGACCCCCGGAGTTCTCTCTGGACGCTCTACGTCTCATCGATCTTTTCAACCTCGGCTTTCGCTTCCTCCCATGTCTCTTTGTTCTTTCTAGCCCATTCAATTTGACTCTTCGCATAGGCAAGCTTTCATTCATTGTCAGCTATATCGCAATACTAGCTAGAAGGACAGCTGGATAAACTTACCATATAGCGCCTGAGGTCGTCTTCTTTCTCGCTTTGGAACCTCTTGAGATCTTGTAGGATGCTTGCACTCGCGTCCCTGACATCCTGTGCTGCCGCCACCTGAGCTTGCTCTAGCTGCTCTATACTCTCACGCGTCTTCCCTATAGCGTCGCGGCGGGTTCTCTCCGGATCTACATCGGCAACGCCTTGTATTGCATGGCGTATCGGACCGAAGATCTTGTTGGTGATAGAATTACTGCTAGGGGCCTTCTTATGGTTCGGTCCGGGTGTCGACCTTTCAGGAACTCCTACTCTCGCCGAAGGTGCTGACGAAATATCTGCATGGCTCGGGGGGAAATCCGAGTCAATAGATGCCGTATCCTCCCCACTACTTTCCCTGTGATGTGTCGAAGTTTCTCGCATGCTAACCGATCTTCGAGGCGCATGGACTTGATGGCCTCCCCCAATTTGCTGGCTGCTGCTGAGGTATTGATCAATCCGTTTTGCCTCGGCCTCACTGCTCTCTAATTGCTCTAAGAGGGCCTTTTTCTTTAGTAGCTCGTCATTAGCCATTTCTTGCTGGACTCTTTTCAAAATCCTGTATCGTAGTACGTTACGAACAACACCCGCAAACTGGGCGCTTTCTCTCATGGGTTCGGCAAAGCTTGCTCCTAGTGAACTTGACAGTTCCTCCGTCGCAATATAGGACGAATCCGCAGCTTGACCCACTCTCTCAATGGCTGCAGCTAGGGATGGAGATGGTTCGGAGAGCGCAAAGGCATTATACTTAGCGCCTAGATCCGAAAGGTCTGTTGCTAGAGAACTTAGGTGATTGAGTGTCCGTCTGTTAACTTTCTCCATTGGCCCCATTAGTGCTTGCTCTAGTTCTTTGATGGATGCTTCGAAAGTAAGGAAATATGGATCTAATTCCTGTTCGTTTAAACCATGAGCTTCAGGAGGGAATCGGCGGAGTATCTGAGAGGCAACGGTGCTGGAACTATCAAACACTGGACCTGGGGGCGGGTTCACGGGTGTCTTCAGCTTGGCGGAAGTAGCTGGCACTGGGAGATACGAATGGGCCGGCGTAGGGTTTGCCGTATCCAGTGGTGGTGCTTTCATAATCGACTTTGGAATAGATGAGACAGGATGCGAGTGTAGAACTTCGTTCTATTATCAAGTCAGCCATAGTAATGCGCCTAGGCAATATAGGCGCGCGCATACCCAGCTAACATTCGGGTCGAGGAATCTCCATAGAACTCCATCATCCCGGACCTGCTCCATCCGCCGGCAGCGGTTTAGGAAAACGGCCAACATGCGCTTTCGCAAATCAATAATTTGTTGGTCTTGCTTCGCATTAGTTGGATTCGCGGCATAGTCGGCCATCGTATGCTTCTCGGGAATCGGGGGGATAATCAGAGTAGGATGAAGCCTGGTTAATGCATCGCGTAATGATGCGAATTCGGAGTATCGACGTCGAACTTCTAGATCCTAGATTCCACGTAAGTATCACAAGCCGCTACAAATTCGGATAGGAACGCACGCCAGTTCTAATAGTATAAACAATATACTTGCCGCCGCTCTCCATGCTTTTTCCGGCATCTGTGATTAGAATGGGAAGCTCCGGGTTTTCGTAGAGGATCTGCTCAATTCGACTGTCATAACCACCTGGTTTCCTTCGCGGCGCCTGCTGATCCTGAGCCCCATATTCATCATCGCTATCCGGGCCAGTGGTCTGCTGCCCGTAGGCGACAGGTGGCGGGATATCTTCGCCATTAGAAGACGGGGTGTTCGGGCGATGTTGGTCTACATATTCCCAGTCGGGATCAGCCTCGTCAGGAGAGTCATCCAACGCTATGGTTTCCCACATTATTCTTTCTCGATCCTGGCAGGGTAAAAAGAAGGTGGGCTTGACTTACAGTCGCGAGAACCTGGAGAAGTAGGGTGTGCAGAAGAAGATGTAATGGAATCACGCCGCTCAAAGCTTGTCCCATAGGGGTTGTTATCCTCCTCGTCGTTCCACATAGTGATTCACTTGTGTCTGCGGTAGCTCCCGAGACAAAGCTATAATTTGAAAAAGGTTCAAGTCCAGGCGTTTTGAAGTGACTCTATCGCATTTGGCTGTTAAAGCGTATTATGGTGCGGCGACGGATAACAGGTGAATGTGGGGGAGGGGAGAATTGGCGAACGGGCGCCGACTGATAAAGGTCTTAGTATCAATTACAAATAGAGGGAATACGCCGATATTATCTTCAAGTACGTGTGTAATTTCGAAATAATTGAACAAATCAGTAATAGAGAAAGTATGCGCTTCGTATGTTGGTCGGATGGAAGCTCATGGGGGGGTGATATACAGGGCAGCTACGAAGTGGAAATTGGAAGCCTTGTGCGATTACTTCCATACTCCTACACATGTATGTACAAAAAGTAGGATGTGACTGCTGCGTGAGGTCATGTCTTATGGCGCTTGTGCCAGGCTTATCATACACGCTAACCCGTTATGGTATATTGTGCCTAAGCTAAGAGATATATGAATCCAAGCACGGTTAGCATACTATGTATTAACCTACAAGCTAAGTTACATATATGTTATATGGTATTCGGTCTGGGCGACGATGTTAAGGAGTTACGCGTATTCTACCGACTCTGATGTAGGAATTCAAAGCATCGCGCAAGATATTATCTACCAATAAAGCTTCATCCTACGCATGGCTTTGTAGATGATCCCTCTACAATGGCTATTGCTTCATTATAAAGTATCCGAATGGACTTAAGACCATCTCTTGATAATCGGAGATAGCTAAGTTCCTACGCACGTATCATGCCAATGGAGATATACTCGTAGGGAGAATATATTGTAAAAAAAGCAACCTTCTTCACATCCCTAGAAACCTGCTAGGGAAAGTAACGAAAGTCAAAGTTCGCGTCGCCTGGAGCCAGTGTAATACCAGGGACACAGTGGGAGAGTAGCCATGCGCAAGCGCAGAGGATTGGCTCCCTTAACGCAAAAATAAGAATAATCAAAAATTGAGCCATCGTGTGACTCTTTCAGAGATTAAGCTGAAAAGAACAGATACTACACTTGATCTAAGCCATGAGGCAAAGAGAGCTGAAGAAGAAAGAAAAAAGTGAGAAGAAACGGAAAAAGGACATCAGCAATAAATAATAATATTTAGGGCGGTGGGGCGGGCAGAATTATGTCATGGCAGGTGGCTGCCAGGTACCTGACTTCTTGGGCAATCGCACGGACCTACCCCACCACTCTCAATTACCCCACGTGATATCCAATCTTAATTTGCATAACTATTCCAATTCTTCTGCCCGTAGTTAATTCTAATTTGTCTTTTTCTTTCTTCTTCATACTTACCTTGCTCGAAGAATCCTCGCTCAAAAATGAGGCTTCTTAAGAGGAGAAACCTGCATCGCACAGCGCGGAGTTGACCCTCTTCTATTATCCCTCGTGGATCGTAGCGAGTGCAATTTTTGCTGTCTTTCAATTTTCATTATGACTGGTGCCGATGCGTAGCGTCATGAAGAAGATTCAAGCTTCGTAAGGGGAGAGCCTTTGGATACTAGGAATCCGATCGCGAGATTAAGGAGCATACTTCCATGGGCATCAAGATAGATGGAAACGTGTAATATTATATCAAGGCAAATGACTTTGCTCCAGAACCCGTAATCATGCAATCTCCTATCGGGCTTTTGGAAAAGATTGACAGGGCCATTATTTCCCTTCATCTAACCTACCTAAGTACCTGGGCTACTCCCTAAATAATAAATGCCCTGCCTGAAAGCTTTCCTTGCTAGGCAAATCGATATATCTAAGGTGCCTACATACTTGAATCTTCATCTAACAACGGAAATATCGCTTGTTTCGCTAGGATCCGCTTGCGTTAAGCGGTAAAAGACCTACCAAATCTAGTCTAGGATATGAGAAAACACGGGACATCCAAAAAGAAAAAAAAAGAGAAAAAAAAATTGATATTCCCAAGTTGTTGTCATTCTTAAACGTCTTAGCTAACACGTGCGTATATGATGTGTATCGTATTGAATCTCTGTTTACCGTGGCGTGCCTTAGAAAGCACATGATATACTATCACTGGCACACCGATTATAAGAATCCCCATGTACCGTCATGATAACACCTGGAACCATAGGATCTAATAATATATACGATCTTCTAATGGCCTATCTAGAATCGCAACTCTATTCCCCCAGCTGCGGAGCGGAACGATAACCCCCCTTCATGATATATCATCCTTCAACCGCGAGTCGCCTGCCGCAGCATCACAATTGAATACCTAAGTCATACTTAGCAAATTGTAATTGATGTCCAGAAAGGCCTTGACAACTTACGTGATAATCCCCCCAATCGCAACAAAGACGCCGACGATGGATTTGTCACCAACTGATCTTCCAGATGTAGCCCAACCTAGTGCTACTATGAGACATGTTTTTAAGTGCCCGACGACGGTACTCGAAACAGGCCCTGTTTGGCCAATAATGAAAAATTGTGATAGGTTAATCAAAGCAGCAAATATGCCGGACTATAAGGTCAGCCGTGAACTTTTCTGATATGTAATCTTCTTCACCTTACCATTAGTATCATTAACCATCGAGTCATTGGGACTTCTGTCCAGGTAGGAAATATATCCACGAAAGGGATAACGTAAAGTAGGAGGAACGCGGAAACAGGCGCCTGGTTGAAGAGCAACTGCATACTCGAAACTTTCAGCTTTCGCTGATAGCTTTTAATCCATACCGTGTATAGCGACGAAGCAAATATTCCACTAAAAGCGAATGCTACGCCTAAACTCGATGTGCTCTTGACATTGGCGTTATTCGTCGGGAGCGAATCATAATAAGAAACCATACCGACACCTATACAAGCAGGGATAAGAGCTAGGACGGCATTTCGAGGCAGCATAGACTTATATAAAATAAGGTCCATGGTTGCGACGGTTGGAGTAAGTAGAATGCGCGCGACCTGATAAAAAGTAACGGAAGAAAAAGCCAATGATAGATTCGGGAGAATAACGTTTAGTGACATAGCGACAGAAAGGGGAATGATATCTCGCAGAGCAATGCGGCGGTGATTAAAGTACGCGAAGCGAGGTCGCGACAACATGAAAAGAAGCAACCATGTCATAAAGAAGTGAAAAGCAGCAAACGTTAACTGCGCGAGCTTCAAAGAGGGATCTGAGAAGATCGCCTTATTTGTGAAAACCTAACAAATTATGGAAGTTAATTATAGGTACTTGTAGGATAGTAATAAGGCAAAGGGAACATACAATACCAATCGTCGCCAGAGTGTTTACTACTATCCAAAAGACAGCCCAGCCGAAACGACTCTTTGGCTGATTCTGAGCGACTTGGTAACCCGTTCCCTTTTCAACTAGTTCATCGCCTTCTTCGATGTCTCTAGCGTCGCCTTCGCCTACAGCAATGCGCCTAGGCTTGTAATCATCGCCGATGCTGTCAAAACTACTGAATCTATCATTTTCGTTTATATTAACTGTCGACGACGAAGCAGTAGACGAGGGTCGTGCAGGGTGACCACTCAAGGATGCCATCTCGAGTGGCGCAAGACATGTGACGGGACCTGCCCAGATTCCCGTCGCCCACGGTTGATAGATCTAAGCATGTGGGGAGAAATGATGGCGGGATCGATGGTAGAGAGAATAAACCAGAGAATAGAGTAGTTGTATTTTCTTGTTCTCAAAGTGTAGGATAACTGGTTCTAGTGAAGATAGACAGATTCCAGAACGAAGATAGAACCAACCCAATTCGTAATTGAAGGTTTGGTTGGTTTAGTACATAATGTTCTGGTTAGATTTGGTTGGACAGGTTGCACTGGCTGCTATTTTAGCCGATCGCCAGACGGGAACGGAGCGTGGAGCCCACTAAACTTTATGTACCTACCTAGGTACACTACCTAAAGTAACTTAACTACGGAGTATCTTAAGTTACTATGGTTGCAGGCCAAAGAAAAACGACACTGTCAGGTACCGCTAGAAATGGTTAGACACCACCCCACACTAAATCAGCCTTGGGGTGTCCAGGGTATTCAAAAGGTACAATTATCAAAAATATTGAATATATTAGCATTTATTATATTAAAAAAATCGAAATTTATATCAAAATGATCAGTTTATAATACTGGATCTATTGATTCAATTTATTAGTTCTTAAAGCTGGGTTATTTAGTAATTATTATAGAATATGTATAAATATGTGCTTGAGATGAAAGAGTATAGTACAGGCCATAATTTAGCGCGAGACTTGTGACCGGGGTTTTACTTACCCCTAACACCATAGTACCTTACCTTATCTGACTGGAATGAAACTTCTACGTGTACTTAAGTAACTTACCTAGCACCGTTGGGGTAAGAGATATCCTGTTTAGGTTGTGTATCGCAAGGGGGTGCCGAGCAGCCGACTTTCAAGTTTGAGTTGCAGGATTGGCAGTTTGATAGTTGGACTTGAATTACATAGTACAACTGTAGAACAAGGGGCATTATAATTTGTACGCACACACTTCGGGGCTCGTGGCAAGGTTACGCATCTAATAGAGATGCGAACGTATAGTGTAGGTAGGTTAAGTATTAACTGACGTGCGCTTTCTCATAAGACTGAAAATTGACGTAGAATGTCCATCATTGTCTACCTATCTTAGGTGGTATCTGGGCCAGTATCTGAATTTGTTCAATATATATAGTTGCCCTAATGGTGTAGCTCAAGATAATAATTATACCTCGTAAAGATGTAACTCATCCAAGACGGGAAGCAGCAAACAATGCCGCGCAAGCCACAAGCCTACCTAGGTAGGTAAGTAGGTACCTACCTAACTTATCCTATGTCCCTTTGCACTAGGTATGCGCACTTCTAGATTTTGAATGTAATAATGAGGTACGAATAACCTCAATAATAAAGTCATAATGCTAAGAGACGTGTGGCTTCCATTGATGGGATGATATATTAATCTAACCTCGAGGTAACTACCTAATAAAAGAAGGTACGAATACTATACCTACCTACTAGGTATCCTTATACGCATGTATCATTAGAGTATAACTACCTATCTATGGTAAGTATGTACATGTGGGACATGGAATGCCGTCCAAGAGGTACCTGTTATATATTCATTTTTAACATTTATATATAGCAACCCGACGGAATGGATACTTTATTGAAACATTATAACTTGGATGTTTGATCTTGCTTCGGGGAACAATAACCCTTTATTTGTAAACGGTAGGTAGGATGCCTGCAGACCAAGAAGGATTATGACCACTAGGTTAAGTAAGTACCTTAGTTAGTACGTAGGGTTATTAGAATTCGGACGGATCCACGGCCTAGCTACTTGTCATACCAGCTCAGCCCCGTATTAGGCGTTTTTGTAATTATAACATACAAGCTGGGAATATATTAATCTGGTTATGGCTTAAATATGAGAGGCCCTATCTATAATAGACGAATGGGTGTAAGTGACATTATTAGGTACCTAGGTACCTACCTACCTATTGATGCTAACATGGCGGTACATGTGTAGGTACTTGTATACCCGTACGTAAGTCATGGTCCGGCGGGCTGCATGTGGGTCTACGTGCTACAAAGTTATCTGTGTACCTGCTTAAACCTCATGGTCGATCGCTGCCGATCGATAGTTCTTGTTAAATTATCTTGAATGTTTAAGGCGCGTGCTGTCGTTCGTTTCGACTTGATTGATTCGTTTTCTATGTAAAATCATCCATAATACGATTGCTGTCTTTTGCGAGGTTCAACCATAAGCCGGTCATTCTGTCCCTCTGTCCCTCTCTGCTGAGTATAGCAAAAACCCCGGGTAGAAGGGGTATAATACCTATTGTCAGATCTCTGGGGTCGGTCCACGCTCTTGACCAAGTCTATCGGTCTCTTGTTTAACGTGTACTTCCACATACATGTTTACGGATGGCCGAATCTCAGGCCAATCGTATGGATATAACCTAGCTATTCTCTGGTGTGCCTCGTTCCTGGTTCTTGGGATTTAGGTGTCGGGCAAGCTTAAAGACTTGTCTTTCGTCTAGTTGCGACTCGAGACTTGCGACTCGCAGCCGGTTGTTCAAAAGATCTGCATCTGGACATCTGTCCACCCTAGGTTAAAACCTTCCTGTACCAGGCGAAGAAAGAACGGACCCTGTTACACATTTCTCTTAATTATCTACATCATATTACACGACTCCGACTTCTTTCTTCCTCAAGGCGATTCCGAAGGCATTCTTACATATACTTTTCGAACCTCGGACTGGTCCGCCGGTAAATTTCTAGATTCCGATCCTGTACGCTATGACCGCGCTACACCTAAATGGCACCAATGGGGTGCAGTGTAAGTGCTTTCCCACAACGTCACCGATACTGACCGAGACGGCTCACCACAATATGTACCTACCTGTTTAGCTCCTAATAATAAGACCGCCAAGCCTAGATTCTTCGAGGATTATGGGATTTGGAAACGAGCTCCTATCTTAACTGGGTCTACAAAATTCGAGGCTTTACCAGATGTCAAGAATATCATGATCACTGGCGGTGCCGGCTTTATGTAAGTTTTGACGAGCCTCAAGGTTCCACACTGCAGCTAACGAATGGCCGAAGAGCTTGTTGGCTTGTCCGTCATCTCACCTTGACTTACCCCGAAGCCTACAATATTGTGTCCTTTGACAAATTGGATTATTGTTCGTCACTGAATAATACCCGGATGCTTAATGACAAGCGAAACTTTACTTTCTATCATGGAGATATCACGAACCCTTCCGAAGTACTTGATTGCATGGAGCGCTTCAATATCGATACCATCTTTCATTTTGCGGCTCAATCACACGTCGACTTGAGTTTCGGAAATTCGTATGGATTTACTCATACAAATGTGTATGGAACTCATGTTATGCTAGAGAGCGCAAAGAAGGTTGGGGTCAGGCGATTTATTCACGTATCGACTGATGAAGTATATGGGGAGGTAAAAGACGACGACGACGATTTAATGGAAACGAGTATACTATCGCCGACTAATCCATATGCCGCAAGCAAAGCTGCCGCCGAAATGCTTGTTAACTCTTACATGAAGAGTTTCAAGCTTCCTGTCATTATTGTCAGAAGTAATAATGTCTACGGGCCCCATCAATTCCCCGAAAGTAAGCAAAATATCCACCGCACGCGAGAGGCTGCATCTGACGTACCTCGGAACAGAAATTATTCCCAAGTTCATCTGCTTGTTGAATCGCCAGAGACCAACGGTGTTGCACGGTGATGGGAGTCCCACTCGAAGATATTTATATGCTGGCGATGCAGCTGATGCTTTTGATACAATCCTACATAAGGGCACCCTCGGCCAGGTCTACAATGTAGGATCACATGACGAAATTTCTAATATTGAGCTGTGTAGAATGGTGTTGAAGGAGATGGACATCCCTCACGAGAGTCAAGAGGACTTCAACAAGTGGGTTAAATATACGCACGATAGACCATTCAACGACCATCGATACGCCATCGACGCTACTAAACTTCGGCATCTCGGCTGGGATCAGAAGACTTCTTTCGCTGACGGGTTGAAGGTTACCGTTGACTGGTATAGACGCTTTGGTGAAGGATGGTGGGGCGACATTAGCAAAGTCCTCAGCCCTTTCCCAATTGTCGTCGAAGCCGAAGTCATGTCTGATAAAGAAGAGATATGCGACGAGCCTCAGCTACCAAAGAAACGGAAGTCAGCTGGATAATGCTTATGGGGAAGAGGGTTGTTCCTAGATAGGAATGATCGCAGCACGTTCTTCGGCGTTATTATAAGGAATGAACATAGCGGTGGGGGTGGGGGTTGGTTTGCGCGCAGAGAATCCTAATATTTGGGGTTATCGAGGGTATTGCTTTACCTAGCAGCGTCATAGATGCAGGCGACACGAAGAATATTCCCATCGCTACTAGGTACTCGGGCGGACGAGTTCATCAAGTACCTATTCAGTAAGAATTATTAGAGAATAGATGATAGTTATATCTAGTAGGCGCAAGAGTTAGGTTGTGATTCAATGGTCTGCTAATCGCGCCTCTACCTGCCTGTTATAAGTATGGAAATATCATCATTTTCATAAATTCTCTCCTATTCGAGACTACTTAATCCGGCATTTCGGGCATTAGGTACCTTAGCTCATGCAGTTATACATCCGAACCGGAAATCGCTTCCAGCATATCACGACTGCAGGACTGCAGCGCTGCAAGCCGGGGGTCCATGGTTCGATTGAGAACTTTCCCAAGCCAGGATTTTCCAATTGACTGGCCTGTCAAACTGGGGACACTGGGGACACTGGGGACGTACGTACTTGCTGCGTACAGGATGTCGGCTGTTTACCCAATAAAACTGGCCGCAGAAAGCCGAAACCTCGACGTTCCTTGAAGGGCCTTATGCACCAACGTTTCTGTCGCTTACCACAAATGGGAGGGATAAGACGAGGAAGAACACGGGTCCTTTACTCAGAGCTAAAACTAAAAGGTTATGATTATTTTATGCATACGAGCGTACGAGCGTATTCCTAAATTAGTATCGATTTCTACATAGCACCGAGTCCTTCCCTCTCGTGATGACGACTTAACCTTTCACTTACCTTGAGCACCTAATCCTGCTAATACACTATGGTTAGGCCTGACCAACGGGTGAGTGTTACAGGGTTCCTTCAGGGTCGGGGCGGACGGGTTTGTCCATCCGTTCGGGCCCAATCAAACAGAACCGGAACATGAACGCTAGGACCCTTGGGTCTGGTAAATGCCCATAGTGAACCAATACCAATCACTCGCTTCCAAGGCGCGATATTTTCAGCGTTGTAGTCTTCCGCATCCACGGCGAAGGGCTGCATACATAGTACAGATATGCATACGTACAAATGGATATACGTACATACCTACTACATAATGTGTGCAGGGCGAATATACATAGAATAGGGAATAGGGAATAGGGAATAGGGGGGATCCCACTGGCATGGGTGGCAATGACCATGTGGTTCATTCCCTTGTCTACGACTCCACGTTACAGTAATAAGGCAGACCGCTCATTGGATCGAAGGAGTCTGGGTGGTGATCAAGTTGGTAGCCAATAGTTAGCATATTTGCCTGTGACTGTCCTCCGCTCTCTCGTGGCCCATTTCCTCCATCTTGTAATACGGTCTAGTCCCTCATCCCGTTACGCCTGCCTAAGCCTTGCGTAGTGGTTAAATTTTTTAATTTTTTTCCTCCCTATGTTTGAAGCGAATTGAAATGACGATCGTAAAATAATTATATGCACACTCCGTGGACAGTCTTTGTACGCCAATGTATCCGGCGTCGGATCCTCTACGAACTCCTCACTGGTTAAATATCATAGAAAACAAATTCTTAGGCGCTGCGTCAGATAGAGGTGCCCTTTCGCTTACGGATCCATCGCTGGGCCGCACGGTTCGCGGAGACGTCGGTAGGCTGTAATATTTCATCATCAGAAGAGCTACGAGGAATTGTGTTACCAAATGCCTCATCAGCAGCTAAGAACTTTCTAGTGCGACTGTGATGAAAAGGAAGAGAAGGACAAGCGACGAAACAGGACAGGTTACGGCATCGCGTGTACCAGCAGCAATCATGCCGTCGTATGGGACTAGTGCCGCCAGTTCGTCTATCGGTCCCCCTAGTACCGAAACAGGCCGTAGCGTGGTTAGCTCCGAGCTTCCCGTGCCGGAGCTGGACGACGACATCTCCACTGAAGATGTTACAAGCGATGGTTTAAGTGCGTGGACGATGAGCGTTGCGGAGCCAGGTGGTCATGTATTCGAGGCAAACGACGATACGAGGACAAGTCAGTTCGATGCTGGCTCTATCTATTCCCCAAGCCATCATCCAAGTGGCCGTGCAGTGGTGTATCGGGTGGAGCATTCGTTTGAGAGTGAAGGTAGTGTGGAAGATGGGACTGTGTAAGTTCACATCAAGGTCAACTTCAGTGTGATGGATAATGCTAACCCGGAATAGAAATTCAACACGATCAATCAATGAACTGGACCTGAACTACGTGATGGAAAATGGACGACGGTATTGCGGCTCGTATTATATGCCAAACGACGATGACGAGCAAGTTCGACTTCAGTTGATGAACCAGGTTTACCTAAAAACATTCGACGGGGAACTAACCAGCGTGCCCTTAGAGGCACCTAGTCATATCCTAGATATTGGCACTGCCGTCGGTGAATGGGTTATCGACATGGCTGAATTATATCCCGACTGCGAAGTGACTGGAACTGATATCTCTAATATTTTCGAACGACGGGTTCCGCAAAATGTTTTCTGGGAAATTGACGATGCCGAGTTGGAATGGGAACGACCGCCGAATCACTATGACCTAGTACACATAAGAGACCTGCAAGGTTCGTTTTCCGATTGGCATCATGTTTATCGATCCGCGTTCCATTGTATCAAGCCCGGTGGATGGATTGAAGTACTAGATTTTGATGATCATCGAGGAATTAGCAATCTCCACTCATTCTTCGAGCCCGAGTCGTTGGTACACAAGGCGTTACACGACGTCCGCGAAGCTGCTCTAATGCATGGAAGGCCACGTGGTGTGGCTCATTTGGAGCCTAGGTTCTTGGTCAATGCAGGCTATGTTGACGTCCAGCTGACGGAACATGCAATTCCTCTAAGGACGGAGGACGGTTCTACCGGAAAGTTTTGGCTTCTTTCCATGCTTAATGGATGCGAGTCGATATGCTTGAGGCTTCTGACTAAATATAAGGGATGGGAACCAGATCAAGTCCGGTTGGCTTGCGAGCAGATTGGCGAGGAACTGATGGCGATGGCACTGAATTCCAAAAGAGCAAAGGGATTTGTTGCTAAAGTCAGAGTGTTGAAAGGAAGGAAACCAAGCCCTTACAACCGGTGGTCTAGATTACCGTCTCGCGAGCCGATTCCCGTAATACCGGAGAAATATGCAGATATGCTCGAGGATACAGATGCGGAGGAAAGCAATCTAACAGACGGTCTGACGGATGGAGAAAGTGGCTTTTGCTCCTTCCCATCTCGTGGCCCGACAAGCCTTGCGAACAGCAGATCGCTTCGTTCAGGTTAAAACTAAAACGCTCGACGGACCCAAGCGACGTGAGGATTGGGCAAACACAACAGCACCGTTCGTATAATATTTAATTTGAAGCGGTCAGATCAAGGGGGGTGATCACTCAGGGGAAACCCACCGAAATCATCTAACCTGGACCGTTCTGTGCATCAAGACGACGCTAGCGTATGGGAATCTCGCAAGGTTAACGATAGTCGATGTCACGATGAAAGTTGTGAATAGGTTCCGATACAAGAGATCGGCGGAACCCGACGAATATAGATCGCATAAGATCCGAGGACCCAATACCCATTCCATCGGTACATATTTATGTTGTCCGTGCTTTTATGGATAACAAGAATAAATTCCGACATAGAAATACAGTATGATCTCCATTGCCCTGGAGAAGCAGGAGGAAATATAGGCTAGGGCGACTTTTTTTTTTTTTAAGCTTGAGGCTTGTGTTATTTTGTGAATAGGATAGGAACCTAGGATATTGGATATTTGGGATTTCGGGTATATAAAAAGGTAGACTGGGTCGACATAAGGCCTTGTATATAACTACCAATCTGTTTGTAGCCACATTATTGCAACTTGTTGCATACGAGCAATAAGCTCTTTAGGGTTATCATCGATCAAGTTGAATAATTTAAAGTCCATTATTGAAGTTTCTCTTTGGCAATATCGCCATGTGTTAGATAGTCTGATGATCCAGGATAACGTATAATATGACCATACCAAATTAATAAATATGGGAAAAAGTATGTAGATGTGATGTTAAAGTTTGAGGCGCTTTCTTCAAGGTTATCACACGGGTCTAAGTGCCTCCAGGTTGCCCAGCGGCCCCAGCCGCCTCTAAAGAGGTTACATCATTGCTGCACTACCTAGCTACATGCATAGTCCCGGATAGCTCTGACCCGCTTTGTTGTACAACATCTATTAGGGCGGTAGGTACTATACATTTAGGTACCTAAGGTACCTAAGTAAGTAGGTACCTGATAGACCCGATAGGTTTAGTGAACGTGCATTTGTATCGCCGAAAGCTCCCTTCAACTTCAACTACCTAAGTTAGTACTCCAGTGATATATGAGCTGAGCTCTCAACTCGAAATAAAACCCAACGCCATATAGCCACAATCAGCGGATAGTTTTGCGACCTGTCGCGACTGAACCTCTTCAATATGCCCAAATAGATTTCCCAAATGTCGCTAGAAGCAACAAACGGGTTTGTTGCCGCCAACGGCGTGCACGACCTCGCTGTAGAGAGTTTGCCCATCTTCGACGTCGAACCGGTACAACTCCAATTCTCCATCGCCGCCGACTTTGTCGCCGCCCAAGTTGCCAACAATGTGCTTGTCCTAGCTTTGTCTAATGGGCGCATTCTGCGCATCGACTTAAACCGACCAGAAGATATAGACGGTGAGCCATAGCACCTTTTACCTTTGTTTGACGTCCAATCATTGCACTGTTACTGATAGAGGTTACCCGCAGATATCGATCTTCCCAGGCGAGTTTCCGAAGTAGGCATCATCCGACGCATGTTCCTTGACCCTACAGCCTCCCATCTGCTCATATGTACCTCTTCCGGAGAGAACTATTACCTACATACTCAATCACGCCAACCGCGACCCCTAAGTAGGTTGCGTGGGGTTCCTGTCGAATGCGTGGCTTGGAACCCGTCTCTTCCTACATCCACAACTCGAGAGATCCTAATAGGAGCTTCGGATGGGAATATATACGAAACGTTTATCGAAACCTCAACCGAGTTCTATAGGAAAGAGGAGAAATACCTAAAGGTGCTGCACAAGCTTCCTGATGGACCAGTGACAGGACTTTGGGTTGATAATATGGCTGGGAAAGTCGACATAAGGAGAGTAGTTATCACCACACAAAGTCGCATACTTCATCTTGTAGGCAAGGTTGGACGAAGCAGTCACGACGGGAGCGGTTCAATCTATACGAGATTATTCGACTCCGAGCAACCCATTATACATGAGATTTCACGCGGCTCAACCAATGCGCCCTCGATGCTTGCTATTTCGCCGGATCCCCCCAACTCCCAGACTTACGCGGATGTTGTACCGGACCGAGCCTTCGCGTGGCTTTCCTCCCACGGGGTCTACCACGGGAGGCTTCTGACGGCCCCGATGAACAACGACCTTGGGAACAAGGTGTTCGCTGAATCGAAGCTCATATCAAGGCCGCAGGTTGTCACAACGGAGACATCAGGTCGGAGAAAGACACCGTCCGAGTTTGTCGACGCACTCTCGCTGACCCAATGGCATATCATTGGTTTAGTTGGCGGTCGTATCGTAGCAATAAATCGATTAACAGGAACGGTTGTGTACGATCAGGTGATTCTAGACCAGGGACAAAAAGCCTTGGGCCTGTATGTTGACCAACAGAAAAACACATTCTGGCTTTTTACTGCCCAGGAAATATTCGAGATCGTTGTTCGAGATGAGGATCGAGATATATGGAGAATCATGCTACAGAGGCAGCAATTCGATATGGCCATGCAATACGCTCATACGCCAGCGCAAAAAGACGCAGTCTCGATGGCTTCTGGCGACTATCTTGTTGAAAAGGGGCTATTCGTCGAAGCCGCCGGGGTATACGGCAAAAGCAGCAAACCGTTCGAAGACGTTGCACTTACTTTCCTTGACCATAACCAACACGACGCCTTACGAAAATATCTTATCACAAAACTAGCGACGTATAAGAAATCGGCTACGATGCAGAGGATGATGATAGCAACGTGGCTGATTGAAATTTTCATGGCAAAACTCAATTCCCTCGAGGATTCTATTACTGTAGAAGCCGAGTCGACCGAAAATAGGAACGGGAAAGAGTCACGACATCAACTTGATGCGGTTCGAAGCGAGTTTCGGGACTTCATAAATAAACATAAATCCGATCTCGACCGCAAGACGACGTATGATGTCATTAGTAGCCATGCTCGGGAAGATGAGCTTCTATTTTTCGCTAATGCTGTGAACGACTACAATTATGTCCTATCGTATTGGGTACAGAGGGAGCGATGGACGGAAACTCTGAATGTGCTCAAGAAGCAAACGGACCTAGAAGTCTTCTACCGCTATAGCAGCGTACTAATGACACATGTTGGGCATGAATTAGTTGAAATCATGATGCGACATCCCAAACTCGAGCCGCGCAAAATCATCCCGGCTCTCCTCGACTATAATAGGACCTTCAAGGGAACGTTACTACAAAATCAAGCTATTAGATACCTACAGTTTGTCATTAACCAGCTTCATTCTACGGATGCAGCTGTTCATAATACTCTTGTTTCCATCTACGCATCGCATGGAACTAAAGATGAATCGGGATTGCTGGCGTATCTTGAATCTCAAGGCGAAGAGCCTCACTTCGATCCCGATTTTGCGCTCCGACTATGTATCCAGCACAAGCGAACCCTCTCGTGCGTACATATCTATACGAATATGGGACAGTATGTCCAAGCCGTTGACCTTGCACTTTCACATAATGAGGTGGAATATGCTTCCATCATTGCGGATCGGCCTATGTCTAACCCTGCCCTTCGAAAGAAGTTATGGCTTGCGGTGGCTCGTAAGGTTATCTCACAGTCCAACGGCATCAAGACAGCCATCGAATTCCTAAAGCGCTGCGACCTCCTTAAGATTGAGGACTTAATCCCTTTCTTCCCTGACTTCGTTGTCATAGACGACTTCAAGGACGAGATATGTGACGCGCTAGAAGATTACTCGCGCAACATTGATAGCCTAAAGAAAGAAATGGATGAGAGTTCCCAAACTGCCGCCAATATCAAGGTCGATATCGCTGGCCTCGATCACCGCTACGCCATCGTCGAACCGGGAGAGAAATGTTACGTATGCGCCTTGCCCCTCCTTAGCAGGCAATTCTTTGTCTTTCCCTGCCAACATGCTTTCCATTCCGATTGCCTCGGGAGAAAGGTTCTAGAGCAGGCAGGTGTTAGTAAGAGCAGGCGCATCAAAGAGTGCCAGGTGCAAATTAGCAAAGGCCTCGTCAGCGGCGCTAGGAAGGATGCCATGGTCGCGGAACTAGACGCCTTAGTGGCTTCTGCATGGTGAGCTAACGAATTACTGCCCCCCTTGTTGAAGCAGAACTTTGAAACTAACGAGTCGTGTAGTATCCTGTGTAGCGACTATGCTATCAAGCGCATCGACGAACCCTTCATTACGGCAGACGACGACAAGGGCGAGTGGGCTTTGTAATATAGACGGCCGTCATTCATAGGTTGATGATTCTTGCGATATGTCGCCGGGAGCGGTATTGTATATCAGATAGGATCGTGGTTTTTTTCATGGTCTTGAAAGACTGATAGCACGTTAGAGAAATTGATACCCACATCGAAGACTTCACTTTTAGTTTCGGTGTTGAATTTTATCGACATTGCAATCACGTGAGTATCGGTTCACTCGAATTAATATGCAAGATGTCTAGGTAGTTTCTCAAGAGAGGGGTCATGACAGATGGGTCTATATTCAATATTTGGTACTCTACACGGTTTAGGAAGTGAGATGACCGAAACGCCACGATTACCGCCCGATGGAGGCTCTACGTATTTAACAAGTTTTGCGATTTCCGGTCAATATCCGCTATTCGGGCGGGTATTCGTAAATTGCCTAGGTTACCTGGTAAACCTACATTTGTATGGGTTTGTATGGGTTTGTATGGGTTTGCAGATAGGAAAATGTGTTGGAAAGATAGTGTGACATGTCTCAATTTTGACGCCATTAAGCATATCGGCCTGGAGCAATTTGACATATGTGACTTGAGTAAATCCCCATTGTTAACATGTTGGATGGACAAGGTACCATTGCATGCAATAGTAAAAGTGAAGGTATTCATATCAATTTAGTAAAAAGTGGTTATTCTAAGAAAGAACATATTTTAGTCGGAAATTAAAATATGTGGAGTTAAATATAAGATTAAAATAGATTTATATTATTATAGTTATATAATTAATATTCTTACATTAGTAACTTTTTCTTTTTCTTGTAAAATCATATAACATTAACAAGCACCAACTAAAGTTACGATCTTAAACGTTTAAATGCATTAAAATCAATTCTTTTTTATAATTTTCCTTTTATTCCTATTTATATTAAATTAATTAATAATCTTTTTATAAAATAATATAAATCTACGTTTTAAAAAATATTAGATTAATGTTCCAATAGAACAAACAATATTATAACATTATAAATTAATAGTTATTAAAATTAATATCAATAATTTAGGGTATTTTACAATTAGGTATATCCTATTAATAAAAATGCTATCAAAAACATATAAAAATGATTAAGAAAAATTTATCAATAAATAAAAAATAAAGATTTATAAATTAATAGTTTAAATTCTATTTAAAAATATAATAATTAATTATTTTAAAATATATAATAATATATATGTTGGTAGGTATATACGTAAAATAAAAGCAAAATAACAATAAAACAAATAACAATAGGGGTAAGATTGGTGTATTGTAGTTATCTAAAGAAGAAAGCTATCTAAGAGAGATAGGTGGGAAACCTATCCTTATATAATAATAGATACATAAGTACTTCTTAAGGGTCGTATGCCAGACTGAGGACATAAGTCATTCAACCACTAATATAATCCTATTTAATAATTCTTTCTTTTTTAAAAATTATATTTATTTATTTGTTTAAATTGTTAAATTAATTAAAGGAAATAGTTAGTATTATTTGTATTATTTAGGTTTATTTAACTTAATTTTATAATTTTAATATAAAATAATTGATATTAATAAATGTTGTAAGGGTTTTATTAATATTAAATTTTGTTATTATATTGATTGGATTATTTTATCCATAAATCTATTGTATATTATTAATTTTTTATTATTTGTAAGATTATTAGAATAATATAATATTAATTATTAATTATTTTTCTTTTATTATTCTAAACTTAATAAAATATTTATAAAATAAGAATAAGTTAATATATATAATTATAGGTGTTGTAAAAAACTAAAATTTGTTAAATATAAATGTTATTATTATCCTAATTATAATAATTATATTTATATTATATATTATAATATAAATTTTATTTATTAAAATGTTTTGGGTAATTTATTTATATTTTATAAAGTTTTAATAAATTAAATTATTAATTATAGTAAATAATTTATTTATTATAATTTTATTAATAATAAAGATTTTATAATTAATTTAAGAATTGAGGTCTTTGTTATTTGTGAATGATTTATTAATAAATATAAAGATTTTTGTTGTAATAAAATCTAATTTGATATATTAGAATTTTTATGGTAGGTTATTTAATTATTATTAAAGATATTTATTAAGTTTATTAATTTTGGCTTTTTTAAGTTCTTTATATTAAATTATTTTATATATATTAAATATTATTTTAGATTAATAAATAAAAGTGATATAAGTGTTATAAGTTTATTGTTATATATATTGTTGAATGGTGTTGTCCTTTCTGTTCTGGATTAATATAATTTTCTTACCTTATTTTTTTTAATGTAGATAAATATTATTGTTGTTATTAATTAAAATAATATAATTATTAAATATTAATAAAATATTTTTATTAAAATATAATTTGGGTTTTATCTTAAATCCAATTTTTTTTATTTTATCCTCTTTTAATTTATTAAATATTTTATTTAATATTTTAAATATATTATTAATTTGCATTTTAATTAAATTAAATTAATTAAATAATTCTAAAATTAAAAAACATAGGTTATAAATTAATGTAATTATGAAAAGCTTTTTATAATAGTGTTTAAAATAAGTTATTTATTAATACATACCAATTTTAATTATTCTATAGAGCAATTTCATAATAATTATTATAATATTTTTAAGAAAATAATCTTTAAATTTTTTAAATGGTATAATGATAATAATATAGTTTAAATTAATATTTAATTGGATATACATTTACATAATATTATGGAGTTATATAACTATTCTTTTAATTTATTATTATAAAAATAGAATAAGTATAATAATAATCTATTAATTGGAATATTAAATTATAAGTAATTATATAAATATTTTTTTTTTTTTTATTATTATAACCTTAAATAATAAATTATAATTTCTTATATAATTTATTAATATCCTTTCTTTTAATTTTATAAATAATTTATAATTTAAATAATTGAATATTCTTATATTTTATTTTATTATACCTTTTAAATAAGAATATTCTTTGTTTAATGAATCCTTTGATCTCCTATGTATCCATTATTTCAAATGGTTGACTTAGGGTAATAATTTTTTTTTTAATGTAGTTATAATAATAATTTTATATTAATTATTTTTTTAAAAAATAGGTAAGTTATATTGTAGGAGTTTGTTAATTAGGGTTTATTTTTACTTTTAGGAGGTTATTTTTATGATTATTTTATTATAAGTGTTTTAATTTTAAAAATATATTTATTATTATTGTTATATTTATGATTAGAGTTTTTATTAATAGGGTTTAAAATATATATGAATTTGTTATAAAGATATGGTTTTATAATTGTAATTTTGAAATTAATTGGTTTTTTATTTATTTTAATAGTATAAATCTTATTATTTTAAATAATTAATTTATAAAGGCCAATTTAATCATTATTTTTATAATAGATATATATTTTAAATTAAAAAGGTAGATTTAATATATTTAATATATTTAATTTATTTTTCATATTTAAAATATTATTAATTTATTATTTAATTTTAAATTTATAAATTTTATTTATTATTTTTTTAATAATTATAATTTGAATAATAATAGAAGGAAAGTGTTGGTAGGTACGTACATAAGATAAAAGCAAGATAATAATAAAACAAATAACAATAGGGATAAAATTGATATATTATAATTATTTAAAGAAAAAAGCTATTTAAGAAAGATAGGTAAGAAACCTATCCTTATATAATAATAGATATATAAGTATTTTTTAGGGATTATATACCAAATTAAAAATATAAATTATATAACCATCACTTATTCTATTTTTTTTTATAATTATATTACAAACTTAATACCTAATTTTCATTTTACCTATCCTTTTAACTATAAATTAATCTAATTACTTTCCACTAACATCCATATAGCCTCATTTAAGGATACCTTTATTATAATATTTATAAGATTACATATACCATAAATCTACCAAATATCATCAATCTCTTAATTTTTATATAATTATTATAAAATTATTAAATTAATTATTAACCTTTTTTTATTAATATTACCTATTTAAATAAGATATTAATATAAAAAAAATAAATTAATATATAAGATTAATAGAATTTTAGGTAATAAAAGGTATTCCAAAATAATATTAATTATATAGTGAATAACATATTCAATATTAAAACCTTAAACTATCCTATAAATTTCATTAATAAATATATTTTAAATAATATATTTATATTTAATAAATAATTAATAAATAATATTACTAATAATCTAGATTTTATTATTTTAATTAATTAATTTTTTATTACCTAATATAATAATATAACCAATTTATAAATTTAAGTCCTTATTATTCATAAATAAACTATTAATAAAGATATATAAATATAAACTTTAAAAATTTAAATTAATATAATTAAATTTTTATAATTAATTATTTATTTGCCATTTAATTTAAATATTAAGAACTTTTATTTCTTTAAAACTTGGTTCCAAATATTAAACCATTATTAAATAATTAAAAACCACCTCAAATTAATAAATAAAAAAAATATATATTCTTTATACCCATTACTTAATAAATTTCTTAATCACATTTAATAATTTTATATTTAATTATTTAAATTTTTTAATTTATCCCTTTTATATAATAATTATATTATAATTCTCTTTATAAATAATAAAATATAAGTTGTTAAAATCTTTAATTCCAATATCCAATATCTTTTAAAAATATACTTTAATTCCAACTTTAATAAATACCTTATCTTCTATTATTAAAAATTCTATAATACCAATATTTAAAATATTATTTATTTAAAAACCTGTAATTTTAAATAAGATTGTATTTATTATTAATAAATATAGATTAAATATTAATAACCTTATATTAAATTTTTATTAATAATAATATAAATAAATTTTAAATCAATATATTTTTAATTTAACCAAATTATATAATAATTTAATAATATATAATAACATCTTTTTAGGATATTTACTTTTTAATTTTATTAATAATTATATAAATATTATTTATTATATAGGTATTTTAAATTAAATATACACCATAATAATATTCCTTATTATGATTTTTATACCCTAATATTAAAAAATTAGAATTAAAATTAGAATAAAACATTAACTTACCCTCTAAATAATAAAAATATATATTATAATAAATTTTTTTTTAGGGTTGCCATAATCTTAAATAATAAGCTTTAATTTTTCATAAGGTATTAATATATTTTTTCCCTTTATTTTATAAATTATTTATAATTTAAAAATTATTATTCTTTAGTAAATTAATATATTATATATTTTAAATTATAAGATTCTTTTATTAAATAATATATTAAATTTGGCCTGTTGGTTCTTTAGATAGGTTTAATTACCTATATATAGAATAGCATTATGATTTATTCAATATAAACATTTTTAGAAATTTTGAGTTAAGTAAGAAGAACCTATAATTAGATGGAAGGATATAAATAATAATATATTAATAGGGTCTTTTAAAAGAATTACATTTATTTGGGATTGTTCTGTATTTATTCTGAATTGTATTTGTTGGAATTGTTCTCTTCTGCATTTGTTTCTTTGTTTTTTTTTTTGTTTTTTTTGGTTATATATATTAGGGAATTTTGTATAAAGGTGAATACATTTTTAAATAAAAAGTTATATTTATTAAAATTTAAATTTAAATATATTAGGAAATTATTAAGGATTTATAATAGATTATTATTAAAAAATGGTAAAACATTTAATATTAATTAAATTTTTTAAATAAAAAATTATTATAATAATAATATATAAGGATAATATAAATTGTTGGGAATAAAATAATATATATATATTTCTTTTTAAAATTAATTTTTTTATAAATCTTATATTATAATTAATAAGTATTGGTAGAATAAATATGGAGTAGGGTTATATTATGGAATAATTATAATATTAATAATATTAAAATAAATAATTTTTTTGAGATTATTAAAATATATAAGAGTTGTAGATTTAATAAATAAGGGATTGAATATAATAAGAATAATTATTAGATATTATTAATAATTTTTTAATAAATTTCTTAAGGGTTTAAAAATTTTAAAAGAGTTGTAATAAAGTTTTAGTAATTGATTTTTGGAATTGTGTTAGAAAGGCATAGTTATGTTCTTTATACAATTTTTTATTTTTGATAAGTAAGTTGTTTTTATAATATGTAGTTATATTGGGATTATAATTTTAATATAATATAATATTAAAATAATATATTAGGTTTAAAATATTATAATAATTTTTAATAAGGAAATTAAAATATTTAAAGAAAGTTAATAATAGGATGATATTAGAAAGATAATGGAATATTTATGGATATATAAGTTTTTTTTTATTTAATATAATATATATATAAAAGTAATGTAGGTTTTTTAAGGTGGTATTGGATTATGAATGTGATGGGTATAATAATATTATATTATAATATTATAGAGTGTAAATAAAATATATAAAGAGGATTAAGATTAATTAAGAAAAGTTATGAATTAATAATATTATTTTAAATTATTTTAAAAAGTAAATATAATATTATGGTGTTAAAAAGAGGGTTGTAAAAGTAAGAATAAATAATGATTTTTTATAAAAATATAAAATTATTTATATATATTTATATTTTATATAGATTGTATATATTTTGATTTTCCTTTAGAATAATTTTTTTGTAATATAATAATATTTTTGTTATTTATTGAAGAAAATAATGAAATTATTTTAGATTTTATTATTATTTTATATTTAGGTTGTTATTATATTATTTTATATAATTGGTATTGTAATATATAAAATATTTTTTTATATTAAAGTTTAATTATTTTTATTAGAAGGTAAATTTTAATAAGAATATAGGATAAAGTTAAAATTATAGTAATATAGTTTATTTGGATAGGTGGTGGGTAGGTTTTCTTTGGAATATAATTTTTACCTAGAATAAATATTAAGAGATGGATTGGATACCTATAATATATTCTAGGTAAATTGGGGTAGTAATAAATAATAAATAATAATAATATTAAATTTTTTTATATTTAATATTTTATATGATTTTTTTATAATAATAATCTTTCCTATTATATATAATTAAAATATTAAAATTAAATTATTTTATTCTTTATTATTAAAATATAAAATATTAATATATAAAAAATTATTAATATATATAAAAATTTTTTTTAAGATTATTTTATAATTATTTAAATTAAATGTAGGTTTAAATAATTATATTTAAAATTCCTTAATAAATACTAAATTATTTTTAAATTGAATATAAAATTTAATATAGAAGTTTTAGAATATAAATGTTCCTTTAGATACATTAGATATCATAGTAATGTCTTTATTAATAATTATAATGATTTTATGAAAGCCTTTCTATTTACCCTTTTTTTAATAAATAAAAATTTTATTACTAATAGATAAAGATATAAATAATATTTTTATAATATTAAGATTATTATAAATATTAAATATATTTTAAATAAAATGCTATAATTTAATTTTTTTAATTTTAATTATAATCTTTTATATTGTTAGGACATAATAAGTCTAGGTAGGTATAGGTAATAAATTTATATTAATTTAAGGGTAAATTTTAAAGATAAATAATATAAGAATTAATTTATTAAGATTAATTATATTATTAATTATTTTTATAATTATCTATAATTATATTATTTTTAAATTAAAATTTTAAAATTTATCTATAATTATTTTATAAGTTTGGTAGATTAGATTGTAGTACCTTTTTACTTTATTAATAAATTAATATATTTTAATTAATATTTAATAACATATAATTCCAATAATATGTATTTCATTTTAAAATTTCAGGTTATTAAAGTTTATTTTTGTATTATAAGAGATGATATTTGGAGGGTTAAGATAGGTATTAATCTAATATTCTTTTAATATTTTCCACATTTTTTTGGCCATAATGCCTTTTATGAATTGTACTACCTGGAAATTGGTGGTAATATTAACCATATATAAAATTAATTATTTTTCCAAATATATGATATTAATAATTACCTTATAATTAAAATCCATATTAAGATTTTTAAAAATAAATTTGAATTTTTATAAATCTTTATTCTTAATTTAATAATAATAACAAAATTTATTAATTTTTTTGAGGTTATTTATATTAATATTATGGCCAACCTTATCCAAGAAATTGTAGAACTTCTCAATTATAGGATGACTAAAATAGATGTACAGGCATTATAATTCTATCTCCATAAAATAAATAATGTTATTTAAATGAAATTATAGGTATTTTTATTTTTATTTAATATTAATTATTACACTATTCTTATATATTAATTAATTAATAACATTATTAAAATATATTTTTAAATAATCCATATCTTTAATTAAAAGGAAAAATGGTATATTTAACTTTATAATATAAAAATCTATATTATTAAATAAGGTATTAATTATAATTATGCCTAATAATTTAATAAAAAATTTATTTTCAAACTTAATATTGGTTTTTCTAATATGGGTATAATTTATTTTAAATTTCCAATTAGGGTATTTATTAATAAAAATAAGGTATTATTCTTTATTTATTATTAAAATATAGGTAATTTTAATATTTAATATAATATTTTAAAATATAATTTTTATATATTGATTTAAAATAAAAATAATATTAGTTTTTTTAGTTATTAAAGGAATAGAGGCCATAATATAATAATAAAATATTTAATTAAATAAATATACTACTGCTATAAATTGTATATCTTTATTATTTTCTGGTTTTGAAATTATATTATAGGTGTTATTATTTTTTTATTTTGAATTTTAATTTTTAAATCTTTTATAATTTACCAAGAAAGTTACATAATTCTTTTTAAATATGCCACATTTAACCTTCCAATTTTTTTTTAGTTTTTTTACAATTGGTTTTTGGGTATTTAATAAATTAATAACCTTTTTTTTTATATATCTAACATTTATATTTCCAAATTTTCTTAAATTATTTAAAAATATATTTTCTATTTTTATTATTTTTATAATATTTTTTATTAATATAATTATTATAAATTTCTTTATTATTATTTTTATTAATGTTGGATGGACAAGGTACCATTGCATGCAATAGTAAAAGTGAGGGTATTTGTATTAATTCAGTAAAAAATGGTTTTTTTAAGAAAGAACATATTTTGATCGGAAATTAAAATACATAGAATTAAATACAAGATTAAAATGGGTTTATACTATTATAATTATATGACCAACATTCCTACATTAATAATTTTTTCTTTTTTTTATAAAATTATATAATATCAACAAATATCAATTAAGGTCATAATTTTAAACATTTAAATATATTAAGATTAACTTTTTTCTATAATCCTTCTTTTACTCCTATTTACATTAAATTAATTAATAATCCCTTTATAAAATAATATAAATCTACATTTTAAAAGATGTTAGATTAATGTTCCAATAGAATAAATAATACTATAACATTATAAATTAACAATTATTAAAATTAATATTAATAATTTAGGGTATTTTATAATTAAATATATTTTACTAATAAAAATATTATTAAAAATATATAAAGATAATTAAAAAAAGTTTATTAATAAATAAAAAATAAAAATTTATAAATTAATAATTTGAATTTTATTTAAAAGTATAACAATTAATTATTTTGAAATATATAATAGTATATAATTTCATTTAATAATTTTCTTTTTTTTAAAAAATATATTTGTTTATTTATTTAAATTATTAAATTAATTAAAGAAAATAATTAATATTATTTATATTATTTAAGTTTATTTAATTTAATTTTATAATTTTAATATAAGATAATTGGTATTAATAAACATTATAAAGGTTTTATTAATATTAAATTTCATTATTATATTAATTAGATTATTCTATCCATAAATCCATTATATATTACTAATTTCTTGCCATTTATAAGATTATTGGAATAATATAATATTAATTATTAATTATTTTTCCTTCATTATTTTGAACTTGATAAGATATTTATAGAATAAAAATAAATTAATATATATAATTATAGGTATTACAAGGAGCTGGAACTTATTAAATATAAATGTTATTATTATTCTAATTATAATAACTATATTTATATTATATATTATAATATAGATTTTATTTATTAAAATATTTTAAATAATTTATTTATATTTTATAAAATTTTAATAAATTAAATTATTAATTATAATAAATAATTTATCCATTATAGTTTTATTAATGATAAAAATTTTATAATTAATTTGAAAATTAAAATCCTTATTATTTATAAATAACCTATTAATAAATATAAAAATCTTTATTATAATAAAATCTAATTTAATATATTGGAGTTCTTATGGTAGGTTATTTAATTACTATTAAAAATATTTATTAAGTTTATTAATTTTGATTTTTTTAAATTTTTTATATTAAATTGTTTTATATATATTAAATATTATTTTGAATTAATAAATAAAAATAATATAAGTATTATAGATTTATTATTATATATATTACTAAGTAATATCATCTTTTCCATTCTATATTAACATAATTTTCTTACCTTACTTTTTCTAATATAAATAAATATCATTATTATTATTAATTAAAATAATATAATTATTAAATATTAATAAAATATCTTTATTAAAATATAATTTAAATTTTATTTTAAATCCAATTTTCTTTATTTCATCCTCTTCCAATTCATTAAATATTTTATTTAATATTTTAAATATATTATTAATTTATATTTTAATTAAACTAAATTAATTAAATGATTCTAAAATCAAAAAATATAAATTATAAATTAATATAATTATAAAAAATTTTTTATAATAATATTTAAAATAAATTATTTATTAATATATATTAGTTTTAATTATTTTATAAAGTAATTTCACAATAATTATTATAATATTTTTAAGAAAATAATTCTTAAATTTTTTAAATAATATAATAATAATAATGTAATTTAAATTAATATTTAATTAAATATATATTTACATAACATTATAAAACCATATAACTATTCTTTTAATTTATTATTATAAAGATAAAATAAATATAATAATAATTTATTGGTTAAAATATTAAATTATAAATAATTATGTAAATATCTTTTTTTTCTTTTTATTATTATAACCTTAAATAATAAATTATGATTTTTTATATAATTTATTAATATTTTTTTTTTTAATTTTATAAATAATTTATAATTTAAATAATTAAATATTTTTATATTTTGTTTTATTATATTTTTTAAATAAAAATATTCCTTATTTAATAAATCCTTCAATTTCCTGTGTATTTACCATTTTAAATAATTAATTTAAAGTAATGATTTTCCTTTTTTAATATAATTATAATAATAATTTTATATTAATTATTTTTTTAAAAAATAGGTAAGTTATATTATAAAAGTTTATTAATTAAAATTTGTTTTTATTTTTAGAAGGTTATTTTCATAATTATTTTACTATAGGTGCTTTAATTTTAAGAATATATTTATTATTATTATTATATTTATAATTAAAATCTTTATTAATGGGATTTAAAATATATATGGATTTATTATAAAAATATGATTTTATAATTATAATCCTAAAATTAATTAATCTTCTGTTTATTTTTATAATATAAATTTTATTATTTTAAATAATTAATTTATAAAGGTTAGTTTAATTATTATTTTTATAATAAATATATATTTTAAATTAAAAAGGTAAATTTAATATATTTAATACATTTAATTCATTTTTTATATTTAAAATATTATTAATTTATTATTTAATTTTAAATTTATGAATTTCATTTATTATTTTTTTAATAATTATAATTTAAATAATAATAAAAAGAAAGAATAATGAATTATTTATTAATTTTAGGTATATTTTAAATATAAATAATACCCGGAACTGCGCCAGAAAGGCGTAGCCACGCTCTTCATGCAGTTCCCCGTCTTCAACAAACAAATCATCTTCATAACGTACAGCTGCACTAAGATTATAATTCCAACGCAACACAATATTAAAATAACGCATTAAGTCCAAGACGCTGTGATAATCTCCAACAAAGGGACCAAAATATTTAAAGAAGGTCAATAACAGAATAATATTGGAAAGATAATAAAGCACCTATAAATACACAAATTTTCTTTTATTTAATATAATATATATATAAAAGTAATATAAGTTTTTTAAGGTAATATCAAATCATAAACGTAACAGGTATAATAATATTATATTATAATATTATAAAATATAAATAAAATATATAAAAAGGATTAAAATTAATTAAAAAAGGTTATAAATTAGTAACACCATTTTAAATCATTTTAAAAAACAAATATAATATTATAATATTAAAAAGAAAATTATAAAAATAAAAATAAATAATGGTTTTTTATAAAAATATAAAATTATTTATATATATTTATACTTTATATAAATTATATATATCCTAACCCTCCCTTAAAACAACCTCTTTACAATATAATAACACTTTTATTATCTATTAAAAAAAATAATAAAACTATTTTAAACTTCGTTATTACCCTACACCTAAACTACCATTACATCACTTTATATAATTAATATTATAACACATAAAATATTTTTCCATATTAAAATTTAATTATTTCTATTAAAAGGTAAATTTTAATAAGAATATAAAATAAAATTAAAACTATAATAATATAATTTATTTGAATAGATAATAAGTAGGTTTTCTCTGGAACATAATTTTTACCTAGAATAAATACCAAGAGATAGATCAAATACCTATAATATATTTTAGGTAAATTAGGGTAGTAATAAATAAATAAATAATAAATATAAATTGTTGGTAGGTACGTACGTAAGGTAAAAGCAAGATAACAATAAAGCAAATAACAATAGGGGTGAGACTGGTGTATTGTAATTATTTAAAAAAGAAAGTTATTTAGGAGAAATAAATGAAAAACCTATTTTTATATAATAATAGATATATAAGTACTTTTTAAAGGTTATATATTAAATTAAGGATATAAATTATTTAATTACTATTTATTTTATTTTTTTTTTGTAATTATATTATAAACCTAATACTTAATTCTTATTTTATTTATTTTTTTAATTGTAGATTAACCTAATTATTCTTTATTAATATTTATATAGCCTTGTTTAAGGATGTTTTTATTATGGTATCTGCAGGATTATATATATTATAGATTTATTAAATATTATTAATCTTCTAGTTTTTATATAATTATTATAAAATTATTAAATTAATTATTAATTTTTTTTTATTAATATTATTTATTTAAATAAGGTATTGGTATAAGAAGAATGAGTTAGTATATAGGATTAATGGAACTTTGAGTAGTGAAAGGTATTTTAAAATGGTGTTGATTGTATGGTGGATAATATATTTAATATTAAAATTTTAAACCATCTTATAAATTTTATTAATAAATATATTTTAAATGATATATTTATATTTAGTGGATGATTAATAAATGATGTTATTAGTGATCTGGATTTTATTATTTTGGTTAATTAGTTTTTTATTATTTAGTATAATGATATAATTGATTTATAAATTTAAATTCTTATTGTTTATAAATAAATTATTAATAAAAATATATAAATATAAATTTTGGGGATTTAGATTAATATAGTTAAATTTTTATAATTAATTATTCATTTATTATTTAATTTAGATATTAAAGGTTTTTATTTCCTTAAAATTCAGTTTTAAATATTAAACCATTATTAAATAATTAAAAACCACCTTAGGTTAATAAATAAAAAAAATATACATTTTTTATGTCTACTGCTTAATAAATTTCTTAATTATATTTAATAATTTTATATTTAATTATTTAAGTTTCTTAACCTGTCCCTTTTATACAATAATTATACCATAGTCTTTTTTATAGATAATAAAGTGTGAGCTATTGAAATCTTCAATTCCAACATCCAGTACCTTTTAAGGGTATGCCTTAATCCCAATTTTAATAAATACCTTATCTTTTATTGTTAAGAATTCTATAATATTAATATTTAAAATATTATTTATTTAAAAACCTATAATTCCAAATGGAGTTATATTTATTATTAATAAGTATAAATTGAATATTAATGGTTTTATATTAAATTTCTATTAATAATAATATAAATAAATTTTAAATTAATATGTCCTTAATTTAATTAAATTATATAATAATTTAATAATATATAATAATATCTTTTTGAAATATTTATTTTTTAATTTTATTAATAATTATATAAATATTATTTATTATATAAGTGTTTTAAATTGGATATATATTATAATAATATCTTT
>MU623500.1:0-64163 GCA_025201765.1 Daldinia sp. FL1419 | reverse complement strand
TTCCAACCCACCAACGGTTGTTTATTTTCTTTTTCCGGGACTTTAGTAAAAAAACCCCCCCCCCCCCCCCCCCACAAAAAAAAAGTTCCCGTAGCTTCGGGACGACTTACGCAGTGACCACCACCGCACCGTACGAATCTTACCATAGGTAGGTACTTACACCACAGATAGATCCCGTCCAAGCGATCGTTCCTAGTCCTTACGATTCTCGTATCTGATAGCCTGTGGAGTCTTGGTCCACAACACTTGCGCGGCGTATCTGCGTATGCACTATGTAGTAGTGTACCTACATGGCATCGCTGCCATGCCACAAGTCGTTGACATATGGGAACCGTTGGAAGCAAACATTCCGTACTACTTTACCTCCTCACGCTCACTCGTTCGCACTGTATAATAGACGCGCTGCGCGCGTACTTCGCTTTGTTACCTTTCTGCTATACCGATCACGTATATCTCAACAATATTGCCCGCACTTCGCTTCCGACGTTTCAACGAGATAGGTTAAAAAAATGAGGCAAGGTCCGGGAACCATCGAACGATTCGTCAGCCAGCCTCCTTTCATAAAAAATATGTACCTGTTAAAATTCGGTTCTATTAAACATTGCCTCGAAAGATTGCTCGAGCTATCCACGAGTCCTCCCCTATGTACGCCGGCGCTAAACCCTCATCTCTACACATGCAATTGGTTTCTCCGTGCCGCTCATGCGTGAAAATTGATACGAATATTTTTGTACACGAAGAACAACCATTACGGTTATCTTCAACTTAGAAGATAGAAAAGTCATACGTTTAATGCTCCTGACCCCTGCAGGTCCACGGCGCATTGCGAGTTAGCTCGCCCCTGCTATTCATACAACGGGCAGCCCAGTAGTAGTGTTGCCCAACCGGCTCGATGGACGTTCGGAATATACATGCGTAAATTTCTCGGCGAGAACTTATCAGCTCTTTCGACCTCCAATACGTCCATTGCCTATGTCAATGGACAAATTTACTAGATCAATCGTGTTCCCTCCGCCAAGTGTGACATTCATCCCCTGTTCCATCATCACGCAAGAAGACGTATTTCGACCAGCCTCTACATCAGTGAAGAAAGTCTGAACCGAGGACTGCGCGGTTACTGCATCAGACAACGTCTTTTCTTGGAAAATATATAGCACAGCCACACGTGCAAAGTCGACAATTTCCTCTGTAACAGTGAAGGTCGAACTTGGTATGGGGGCCGACTTCGTACTACTCGGGGTAGTGGTAGTCGGGGCGGGCGTTGTTGTCGGAGCTATCGTAGGATACGGGGTAGGCGAGGATCGTCGCTTGGCGTCGCTAGGTACTATAGTGGTAGCGAAAAGAGTAGATCCAGAAATTGTCGTTGGATTGGTTAGAGTGGTAACGACAAAGCTCCCAGTAAACGCGCCAGTTCCTGCCGGGTTTTCGACCGTCAATGTGATATCAACATCCGGGAAAACACTAAGAGTGATAGAGACATCCTCCGCAGCTACAGCAGCCTGCGCAAGACCGGGGCTCGAACCAACGTCGGAGATCTTGGCCGAAGCCTCCTGTGGTCCAAGAGATTGACCGTTAAAAGTTACCAGCGCATTTTCTGTATTACAAGACAGGCTCTCCTTGTTGAACTTTGACTGGATCTGGGTAGCAACGAGAGGAATAGAAAAATTACTCTGCGCATCTCTAATAAGGCGCGGGACTGCCTGGCCAATAGTGACATTGTTGATGTTGGAACCCTCCATACTAATCGATGTTGTAGTACAGCCCTGGGAGGTGGGAACTGTACAGTCCCCTCCAGTGAACCCGTTGGAACAGATGCACGAGCAGATACCCTGCACAACCACATTTGTGCCCCCATTTGCACACTTTAATTGCGCCTCGCAATTCGAAATAGCCGGTTGCGCCGCACTTTTTTCAGCCGCCTTGTCGATAACGAGAAATTTGACAGGGACGATGATCGCAGCAGCTATAATAGCAATTAAGATGATGAGCAGCGCAAAACAAGTCCACATAGGTAGACCACAGCAACGACGCCCCTTATGTGGTTCAGGCTCAGGCCCAGGTTCAGAATCCATACCCCGTTCTGTTGCCACTGGTGGCCCGCGGAACGACATTCGACCCAACGGCCAAGCAACGGAAGCCCTACTCTTCCGTACTCCACTCCGACTCGCCGGGGGCGGAAAGGCTGCCAGCATATCAGACAATCCAGATTGGTGCTTATTATTATCTGCCGAAATTGATTAGTATACGAAAGACTTCGAAGTGGTAGCAAAACTAACAATAAAGGTCCTTTTCAGGGTCACTGCCGTAGACATCCTCGGGAAAGTCGAGATCGTCTAATCGGCTTGCTGGTCTACGGCCCCTATCCATAAGCGATGCTAATCTTGTCGCTCGTCGAATTAGATCAGGTAAGCTGGTCAAGCTCCCCCTAGCCTCGGCAGCTCTTACCGCATCTATATCAAGACGTGGTGGCCGTCGAATGGCAGAAAGTCTATTATATGGTCTCGGCGATGGGACAGCATTCCGTATCGACGAAGGATCCGTGGCGCTAGCGCCTTCAAAAGCATCCAGCATGCTATCCGTAGTCACGGTAGAACCAACAGCCTCTCTAGAAATATTTCCGGATGAACTTGACGAAGCTTCGAGATATCCCGTGCCATTTTGAAACGGTCTACCCTGAATCGGCTTCGGGCCTGGTCTTAACATTGCATCCCTCTTTTCAAAGCTTCCCGTAGTTACCAGAGACGGCTTTCCTCTCTTTCCAATACTCGCGCTCCTAACCAAGCTACTCTCATCTGCGTCGTCACTGATAAAAGATTCTTCTGCTATCGTGTCATTCATAGAGACTGCGCCCGGGCTATACGCTGGTGATAAGCTTTCGAAGCTGTCTGGTATCGCCGCGCTAGAGGCGTAAGACGTACGTGACCGCGTTCTCGGACTCTCTTCTGGTATCGGCGAAACGTACGATATTGTTGAATAAAACGAAGAGGCTCCTCTTCTTGAAGATGGCGGCGGACCTAAATTTGCACTTCTCCTCGATGGGGTTAGTGAAGCTGCAGCTACCGGCAATGGAAAGTCAGGGATCGTTCCAACTGAGGAGTTGGTCGACTGTCTCGACGATTCGCTTTGTGTTGTCTCGGGTGCGGACAGCTCCGATACCCTAGCGTTCTGCGGTGCGTACTGGAAGATTGGCGTGTGCTCTTGAATACGAGAACTATCTAAAATTGAAGGTACTCTGCTGGGACGTGGAGGACGTTGTGGCGGCTGCGATCTCCCGGGGGGCGGTCGGTATGGCTCTGAATCATTAGAGGACGGTGCCGGAACGGGCCCGGCGAGCGGCCATTGGGCCAGCGGTGTCGGCCTTGATATTGCCATTCCTATTTGCCCCTGTTCATCCCTAAGTTGTAGTCCCGGAGGCGCCTGAGGCCGTCTCATAGACGGGGGCTCCGGAAATGCTGCTATATTTCCGCTCGTCGTGTTCGCTTCAGCCATCTCCCTTGCTCTTCTAACAGATCCCCCCATAGCCGATGATTGGCCGTTACTCCGTCCATTTTGGTTTTGACTCATTTAATCGAACAATCTGGGCAGCGCAGAACCCAGATCAGACCTCCACATTCCACTCGACCACTTTTTCCTAATCCTTCACGGCTCTTGCCGGCTGTTTGAGCCGCATACACAAGTCCCAACTCCTAGCCCACAAGCCAAATCGATACGATGCCAGTAACCGATGACCCGCTAGCAGGTGGACCAGACGAGTCAAACGGAAACGAGACCGGAAACTATGAACCTCGTGTTCGCCCTAATAACGCGGGAAATGATTTCGACGTAAATAAACCAAAGGTGTCGCAAACAGAAAATCGCTCGGCTCGATAGACGGTCGTGGAACCAAGTCGTCGTCTTCGCTCTATCCTGAACAATAACTCGCAAACGTTTAAGTACGAACCCGATCCTAGCCCCAACCAAGACAAGTAATAAGAATAAAAGCGCCTGCTGTACTAGGCAGGCAGTAATTTGCTATCAAAAAGTAACCCAGTCACTTTAAATCGCTAGGATTGCTGAAGTTAAATATTAGTTAGTTTTCAACTAAAGGTAAAGAATTGAGCATGGTTGTGGTAAGTGTACATGGGAACTCGCAAAAGTCGGGACGAAGAGAACGATTAAACTCGAAGTTTAGCCCCAACTCCCAGAGCCAAGGGCATCGTAAGATCTAGCCAGATGCTATTCAAATTCCAGGCTCGGCGCGGCCAATTCTACTGGTCGTAGCAACATTAACCGGCGAGGGATATCCCGACAGGGTAGTTAAAGATATAGCATAGAGTAGGAGATCACGTACACTTGACGTTTCGACAGATAACTAGTCTCTTCTTTTACTAATCCAAATCGGCCAGGGTTCGTTCAACTATGAGTGACTAGTACCAGACTGGGAGGCAATACTCAAAACCGGCAATACTCAAACAAAGGTCAGTCGGTGGCTGTTTCCGAAGACTTTCCAACAGGGCCAAGACTCGGACACGACCGGACGCGAGATATTTGCCGACGGGTACCTGAAGAAACTACCGTAGTCGTTGCACAACGTTGCTCCTGATTAGGTGAGAGTGGGGTGGCAGATAGATCCAGATGATGTGACCTCCAAGTCTTGGATACCGTTCGCGTTTCAGGTCCACGGACACCACAGGGTTAGAGTGACAGAAAGCCAACCGAGAGTTCAAAGCATCAAGGCTGATGGGATGGATGTCTTGAAAATAAAGATCAGGAATCTACCGCTTGCACTTGTTAGAGAAACCGTTTTTGGCAAGCCCGGGTAAATTAGGTTGTAAGTCGACGGTGAGGTCGAAGATTTTTGAAAAACGAAAGACGCGCAGGTAATCCAAGTGTGTCTTCAAGACAGGATGGGATGTCCTGCAAAGAGAGTGATGAATGAGAAAGAAGAAGAAAACGAGAGTAGAGAAATAGAAGTATAATAGAAGAAAGAGCGTCAAACAGACAATTACAACTAAGGCTCTGTGAGACCTGACGACACTTGGTCGTGGAGTTGTTATATTTTCGTTGTTGAAGGTGGCGGAACAAAAGTTGAGATAGGCCGAGTTTCTAGTCAACCAGTCAAGGCAGACAGAAAAATGTGATTGAACAAGCAATCCTCAAAAGTTGCACAAACCGGAAAAAAAAAAAGAGGAACTCGAAAAGAAAAGAGCAAGTAACTCTTTCCCAACGAGAAGAGAGACATAGAAAGAGAGAAACACGGAAACGACTAACTGGAGTTCGATCGCGACCCCCGTTCTTGTCCGTATCAGTCCGTCTAATCGAAGGTACCTCTTCCTAGTATACCTTGCCTTATTTTACTTTTGCACCTTGCTTTAAGGTCCGGGTCGTTCTTACCTAGATGGTGGTTCCTATCGTTCCTGGCATTAGCTCATATCGTCTATGCAAAATTATGGAGAAAAGGGGGCCGGGCTTGGCTGAAAAAGGCTTCACGATGGCACCAGAGGCACAAGAAAAGTCAGTGCATCGCATCGTTGACGAGACTCCGGCCCCACGGATAAGCATGGAAACCCCAGTAATAACCGCCGAATCTGAAAACCTCATTCTAAACCCCTACCTACGACGATTCACATACGAACATTATCCTAGCAATAGCCTAGGCATCGTGCTCTCGAAAGACGGGCATAAAATTAGGTACAAGGTACCGAATTAGCAAATGGATAACTCGTTTTGCACATTGTGCCTAATATGCCTAAGGTTACTCAGGTATACACGTGGGACTCCCCCCAAATCGAAGGGACCTTCCAAATCACACTTGGATGGCGCTTGTCATCGCAAAAGTTGATGTAACATCGGTCAGCAATTCTTCGACGATGGCTACATTCCTGAAGCGGTTGGCATTTATCCAGAGAAGCATAACTCGTAGGAAAGATTTAAACGATTAATGGGTAGCGAGACCCCTGGACCCCTGTAGGTGTGTCTAAGACCCCTGCCACGAGCTAAGATCTCGAACCAATCAAAAAACGATCAGGGGAAGCTTCACCAATCAGAAACACTAGCGTCGTTACTTGCAGACATTTCGAAGTCCGTCATCCCGGTCCGAGTTCGTTTTGGCCTTTTTCATTGGTACGTACCTGAAAAATCCCGCGCGCAACTCTGTCAAGTCGGAGAGAAGATGCTGGATAGATCACGCCGTCAACCCATTTTAACACATGTAGAAACACATATAGAAATACGTCACAAATCTTCAAGAGGGTGGCGTACGTAATATACGTATAGCCAAATAAAGCATTGGCCAAGCAGTAAGACTCCCATGTACGATATAAGTTCGTCGTACGCAGTTTTCCTTTCATCTCAAACGATGTATCACACGCCGTCGTACGAACCGGCCACCTGGGTTGGTAGTGCTTTGCGAAGCAAATTTTCACCTAGGACCGGAGCTTTCGCAAGAGTATGCGATGACCAAGCCAAGCGAAAATGAGTGCATAACGAACGTTGAACCATGCCTACACATGCATCCAAGGTAAGGGAAGTTCATGTATGTCAAGCGTCGTTGCCCTCAACGGGAAAGAAAAAAATAAAGTGATACAGATCTCCCGGAAATTTTAGCCTTTCCCACGTTGTGTGGCGCGATGAGACAGCGCTTCTTCTTGAGTACTACCCAAGAATCCTCAGAGTTCCAGCGTAGGCTACTATAGGTAATCGGGATCTATGGAATAGTAATCTTCAGCGGAATTAGAATGGCAAGGCAGTACTATTTACAAAGCAGTTTGACAACTTGCATACTACCTGTATGTATAGCTGCATAGCATGCACCTAGATGGATGTAAAATGTATGTGTTGACGATCCGTCGTGCTAAGGAAATCCACCTGCTGAGAGAATTCGCCTATTGGCTAATTAGAGGCGACGCTTGAATAGTCTCGCAGTATAGTCACAGCCAGCCATTCTAGAAGAAAAAAGGGGGATAGAACAATCACACAGAACATCTCGGCGAATACTGGATATCAGTGGCTAGAATTGGTGAAAACAAAAGGATAATAAAATAATATATAACTACCTAATAAATAACCCTTGCAGAAGCCTCTCGGGCCAAATCTGAAATAATTGGTGGCAGGCATTCGCATCATACATACGTCAGTTCTGCCCTTTTCGCTACCGTTCGTTCCTGCAATCCAGCCATCTTGCAGAAAGGACGATCCCAAGGCACTGGTCTTCGAACTATAGGCTCAGGGACGATGCTAGTCTCGGGCGGTTTCAGATCGTTAAATCAAATTCGATTAGTGGCCCGTAAACCCGCCCTGCCCGCTCAAACACGCCCCACTCTTGCCGAGAATCGAGACACCGAGATGGGACCACACCCTACCTAAGTTTTAGCTGCAAAAAGGTACTTGGGTATTGTACAAGATCCGTACAATACACTAGGTACAGGAACAGGAACTGGAACAATAAGAAAAACCCCGTAGATCATTAAAGCTTCACCATTTTATTTACAAATCAGCGGCACACCTCAATCTTACCCAGCCTCACAACCTTTACAATAAAGAAAGCGTCGGACACGACCTCGATAAGTGCGCCGACTTGGGTTTTAGATATATAACACCAACTGCGGATTTCGGTACGAATCTGTCTCGCGACGACCCGAGTGCGCCCATCCGCCACTCCCTCGCCTCGAAGCACCATTACCTAGCCTGTTTAGTATAAAAAAAAGAAGCAAATTAAACTTGAGATGACAATCAAATGAGTTTGCTATCGCTAGAAAGCTATGACGGGCCTTAATCAAACCCTTACACCGAAGTATATATAGGTAGCGTTGTGAGATTTCTTAAGGGTATGGCACTTATTAGTCCTTGCATTGAAGTCATCTATATCTACCTACTTGACGTATGATTTTGCCTTGGGCGACTAATCGGTCTAGAACTACCTATCTATGCAGATACGTGGCTCGGAATCTTATTATCAAGTAGGTGGCTTAGAAATTAGTTACCGTACGTCCTGGAATACTCTAGGTAAACACTAGAAACCATATCTAAAATTTTGGTCCTTTCAAGGTGTCCCGTGGGTTATAATTATGATTCAGTGTATTTAGTAGCAGGAGGTTACTTTTAAGCATCACGTTAATAAATTATGTTTAACTACCCGGTTATATAAAGAGGAAACTATGATGTTATTCGAAGCCTTTCTTTTTTTCGTTTTCCTTGGAAGGAGAGGGACAAAACACCCAGGTAGATATTCACCAGGTGCCGATCAACTCCCAGATATCAATAAAGTCGAAAACTTCTATCCCGGCATCTATGGTATCCTCGAACCAAGTAACATAAACCTAGAAGTTCATATAATTCGCCTTATTTGCTCTCTCCCTTTGAGAATGGGCATGTCGTATCTCCAAATTCCAGCACGCTGGGCTCTTCCCAAGGCCATGTCTTGAGTGCGTCGAACTGCATTAGCATATCACTTCAATATGTTAAAGATCACTCCCTTAGTAGACCGAAGTTTCAAATTACGGATTCCGTGGTGCTGGATCACTTAAGCCTTCAGGCTAAGGGGAGATTTACCGGGTGATTCCTGCTTTATCCTCCGCCACTGGGTGCCGTTCAACGCATCCCTTCACTTATAGTAAGTCGGTGGTAAAACGTGTAATCAGGACACTTCTTGTTTGAGACCTCTCTTTTTCCTAATAATAATATTATTCTTGCTGGCTGGGAAAGGTGTCTACCAAGCTAATAGAATGCAATGAATAGCCGGTTTCGGCTGGCGACAATGCCAATATCCTCTAGCAGCCAGCATATCTAAGATTCCCGAGTGTGTCGCGAGCCTGATTAGTTTATGTATCGAATATCAACGTCCCCGTCGTGGATGATGCATCAATGTAAGAAACTTCAAGATAGCCGCGAGGCTATTATAGACCGAGCAGTTCTTAGCGTATCATGTCACCTATAGAGTATTGAGTGACAAGTGCCAAGCTAGTGGTAGGTCTATGTGTTATCTATAAGTGATATGTTGCAGAATACTCTATCAAAATGAGAAACAAATACATGTTAATGGCATTATCGGATTCCATTTTCCCTTTCGTTCAAATATAACGAATAGGGGTTAATTATAGTTTGAAAATGTAGATGATACAGTATACATGAGATTGATGCAACACGTGTCGAATAACTCTTCAGTTCATATCATTATAGAGAAGTAGTAAAGAGTATAGGGTATGATATGGCTATCGTAAACAGTTGGATAGACAGCCAATCCTAAGGGCTGGTATGCTCCTTACAGCCCTGCTTCTTCTCCTTCTTGGTCTGCTTCTCAGCCTTCGCCGCCTCCCACTCGTCCAAGTTTTGAATGAGAAGCCAGTCAAGCGACTTGATCCTGCTATTCTCGTACCAGCATTCCCTGGGCTTCTTGCCCTTCATGTGCCTCTTCCAGGCCCGCTTCCTGCTCTTCTTAACCTGCTTATCAGCTTTCTCAATCTTGTGCTTAACTTCCCACGCAGCCATTCGACCAAGCAGCGTCGTCTGCTCACTTTGAGGAGGGAGGTCGTCGAACGACAGTTCACACGCCCACTTGGACATGTACCGGACACACCTTTCCTGGCTGCTTAACTCGAGAGTTTCCTTGGAAAGAGGAGCTAATAGCTTCTCCTTTTTGTTGATGTTAAACATCTTCATTATCCGCTTGGCATTGATAATCTTTACATGTAATTTACGGGGGTGAAAGTATTCCTCGTTCATGATGGCGAAATACTTCTTACAGCGCCTATGGTTTATTAAAGCCATTCCAATAATCGCGGCTAATTCCAACGCGGCGGCGATTCCCTCCGCTCCGTCGTACGGAACAATCCCAACAGCAAGGGCTGCGACTAGGACCGCGCGACCAGCTATGTGGGGTCTGATGAGAATATTGAGATTGTCGATAAATGCCACTAGATCTTCTGGAGTAACGGCATGGTTTTCCAATTCTGGCGCCCATGCGCGTGCGAATGGTATGTGAACCCCTGGGTTAACACGGGGGATCAAGACCGGCTTCGGCAATGGTGGTAACTCTGCGTCGTGGGGAATAGGAGGGAAACATGACGTTGCAATATCGAGTATCTGAGTCTCAGTGACCTCCATATGGGGATTCGATGATTCCTCAAAAGTCTGCTGGGTATCTACCCATTCAGGAGATGCGAATTCTTCGTTCTTGATAACAGTCCTGTACGAGGGTGGGCATGATAGTGGTATACTGTCTGTTTCTGACCCCCGGTTTAGGGATTTATCACCGTCCTTAGTCGCAGGGAGGGGTTCATCATGATTCAAGGTAGACTGATCCGACCTGTCGGTCTTCGAACTCATAGATCGCTTAGCCTTCTTTGCCAAAGTCACCACGAGATCCCCCAAAAGTTCCTTGGACGACATATTGAAAGATGGCGAGGGTTACCAAGCTGAAGCAGCTAAGTTTACCCCATGTAAAAGATGATTTTACTGTATTTGAAGATAAAAGAGGAAGAAAGACACTTCGATTTTGCACTTGAAGATGATAGAAGTGTTGTATGCAGTCAGCGTCTTAGCGTTTTCAGCTGAACTTATAACATGACCAGATAGGGAGGCAGCTAACCTAGGTAGCATCAGCCCTTAAGATAGGTTAGTCCCTTCGAAGAATATCAGCAGAATGATCTTGGAATTACTTGGAAGCGTCGCAATGGTCATGACATTATATATATACCTATATAAGGCGATCGAGGACCGACTATATCTACTTCTATTGATGCACATTTTCAACATACAGTCTCGGCTTGTTGCGTAGGGCCATGCCGTGCTGTGCTGTTGGTAAATACGCCGTATATGTGCGGGTATGAGAAATGTAGGAGTGCTGATGAAAGGAGAATGGAAAGAAGATCGTATTTTGCCAAGGGTCAAAATGCTGGGGTACTACCTATGTAATTGGGTACCCCGGTACCCCGGTACCTAGTACTTGGAGGGGCATTCAAAAGGCAAGTCATGTGATGCTACGTAATAAGCATTTCGGCAAGCTCGGATTACGCAAGTAGATTCTAGAATTTAATTGGATATGAACAGTGCTTTATCCGATACATTTACTGTCATACCTGTCCACTAATTTCAGGTGACAACAGCTGTAAAGCCCCTGTGACGCAGCCTCCGTCATCAAGTTTACCCAAGTCCGTAGGGTCCGGTAAAGCAGGTGTAAAGCAGTTAGTACCTGCCTACCTACAGTAATTAAGTAGGTACATACCTGTAAAAGCACCCAGAAGCGCCAAAGCGTGAAACCTTTACCAATTAACATAATCAAACACGCCACGCCAACAAACCGAAACCATTCCTTTCTTCTCTCTTTTCTTCATCAAAACAACTACAAATTCCTATTTCTTTTCATCCTATCCTGCGCTTCCATGAAGCATTAAACCTATTCGTCCGCTGCTATCACAACATCCCCCCCCCAAAAGATGCAGTTGTCTTCTATCATCACCGCCGCTGGTCTGGCGGCTTTATCCAACGCCTTTCTTCTACCTCCTGATATCTCCGAGTCCGACAAGGACATTATCACCACTCTCCCAGTTCCCGTCAAGGTCGATGCCACACTTCCTTCAGTCGCTGAATCTCAAAACTTGAAGCTCAAGTGTCCCGGTTGTCCCGTCCACATCCCCCACCATGGAAAGGTCAAGATTATGAACGATATCCCGAGCCATTTGGAGTTAGACTTTAGCGTCGTCCCTTCCGACGATGCCGATCGTCTAATGGTGAATGGCTTCGAACTCTATCCCAACGCAGACCCCTTCCGAAACACTCTTACAGCTACCGTTCGCCCTGATGTCCTGCATCGACAAATGAAGAAGCGACCTCACTTTAAGGGTAAGGGTCCTCAACCTCAGACTCTAGGCTTTGGCTTGCAAACTCGACCCATTGCCAAGAGCGAGGAGGACTCGTTAGAACTCATCGAGGTCCAACTTGACATCATCGAAGTCGGCGACGTCTTCGTCAACAATATTCCCAATGTTCAAATCAAGGTCGTCAAGACACCTACCGGAAAGTTGATGCTCGGCGAGATCAAGACTGTTGACACCACCGTTGCAAACAACCCCATGGACAAGCAAGCAGAATGCGCTACCTTGATCTGCAAGTGGAAGGCAATCATCGCGCAAAAGCTTGCTGGTCTTCGTTTCCACAAGGGATGTGGTGGTCGTCCTGCTCACGCTATGGTCCACGATCACGCCAAGGGTAACGAGGAAGCCAAGGTAGAGGAGCCTCAAGAACCCCACCATGGCCATCGCCAAAAGAACTGGGGATTGTTGTTTAAGAACATCGCGTCCCATATCCTCCTCCCTGTTGCCGTTGGTATCTTGGCTGGTATCACTGCTTGCATGTAAGTTTCCATCTATCACGACTAATAGTAAGCATTTTGCGCTAATCAGACTATAGCCTTGGCATGATTGCTGGTACGTTCGCCGTCTTCCTCTGGCGTGCGGTTGTCCGCCGTGGTCACACTCGTCGGCACCACCACCGACACGGCCACCACCACAAGGCTTCTCACGCTGAAGCTGTTGTCAACGACGAGAAGTCGGGCTTGATGGCTAACCAGGAGGATGCCGATGCCCCGCCCGCATACGCCGAGGAAGGCGTTGTTGTCATCGACGACAAGAAGACTGAGAATGTTATCTAAGAAAGTGATACCCCCGACCGTCTTAGCGGTAACCCCTAACGGACATTGGCATCGAGAATTTTAGGCGAGGACCGATGGACAGATTTTGTGACGCCTAACCGGAGTAAGACGAATGGATATGGGTCGTGGCGTTCAATATTGCATGTAAAGGACAAGAAAATCTCGTACTGGGAAATGGCAAAATGGGCCGGTGCAGATGGATGATGTATTCTAACCGCATCACTGGAATTACTCTCCTTTCATCCTTTTTTCCTTTTTTAGTTGTATCGTGTACTTTGGCAAGCAGAATACCCACATTCCTTTCAATTCGAATCTGTAGGAAGTGCCCATAATCCAGCGCTATTATCTCAGCTCAGAGGCTAGATTCTAGTGGACGGCAAGTTAGTTTTGTCCCCTTTTTGGTGATGGTGATAATTAGTGTATATCATTAGTAGTACTTTCTATTATTCAACCGCCAAGTAGCTTATTGACCATTATAGTGTAAGCATCCAAAGTACTTGACCTCGTAGTATTACCCCTTGCCTGCTATACACCGGCCTTCAGACTGTCTAGTTAATTCCTTCATGATCGCCTTCGTATCGGAAGACGTAATACTTTATACTGCAAGTCTAGTAATGCATCCTATAAACACAATAGTTCGTTCCTAATATTAAAAGTAGAAGGACTGATTTATTTGTAGGAGCGCTAATTCATACAATTAGAATTACCGAATATTCCGTATGGATAATTCAAATCTATTTCAATCGGATACTCTTTAATCAGCGCAACCTGTGAAAACGAGAGTACCGAGTCTATATAACGACTATAATCCGCTTCGTAGATGGCTAAAGCAATAGGAATAGGGGATGCCAAGACCTACGTTGGTATAATACATAACTAGTTACGATATATAAAGTTTAATGTTTACCTCAATGATATAGTTACATCTCCATCACTGCCCCGTTGTGTTAAACCTCGACACTCGTTCTCATATTATTAAGACAACTACATCTCTCAACCAATAAGTCAGACTGCGTTTAAGGATTGATTTTTTAATCCTAAGAGGTTGTGCTATTACCAAGATCCCAAAGTTACCATTGCAAGCAAGACTACCTAACTATGAGGCATGAAAAGAGTGAATTAGCTAGGTAAATAACAAAGCGAGTATTTTCCTATGTACTTCCTTTTATCCATGCTGCAAAGCCCGTCCTCTATCCTTTGGGAACACTTCCCCTTCACAACCCCCTATAGCCACTATTTTCATACCATTTCTTTCCAAACTCCCCCCTCCCCCCCCAACAAAGAATCCTGCGCTGTCCGCCTAACTCAGAAAACTTCAGCCTAGGGGGTAGCGGATGGAGCAGCGAGGCAAGTAGCGCACTCGCCGCATTGTCCGTGAACCACCACCTCCTGGGTGCAGTAAGGGAGAGTGCTGGTAGTGATGATGGGTAGGGGAGGAGCAGTAGGCTCGCCGGAGCTGCAGGTTCTGGTCGGCTCGACACACATGGGGTGGCAGACTCCCACAGGAGGGACCGTGGTTGTGATGGTCGTGACGCTGGTGCAGACTATGTGGCCTGGAAGGGTAGTCGGCTCGGCGGGAGCAGCATTGGCGCTATAGGTGTGTTAGTTATGGAAAGAAGCTTTCTAGGTATTAAGGGGGTGGTTTACCCATTAAGTAAAGCAGCGCCAGCAAGCGCAACGTAAGCGATGAACTGCATTATGAGATGCTTGGGTGTATATGACCTGATGAGTGGAGCTTGGGGCTAGGATATCGATGCCGGTAGTTATCTGAAAGCTTGGCTTGTGTTATATTGCATCTTTCCCAACCCTCGACGAGGTGCTGAGGTTTATATACTCTCTTGGCACGTCCCTTTTCAGCTCCCGGATGTCTGTTTTGACACTACACGAGGGACCCGGGCCATCGTAATTGAACCAAGGCTTGCTTTTTCCTGGGGAGCAAATGACCATCCGGGGGCGATTCCCGCAACAACCCCGGTGGGCTTATGGTGGAAATTGCGAAGGATTAGCCTCTAAGAGCTAACGGATTGAAGGTCCGGGCTTCACAGGCGACATCAAATAGTTTGATGTGTAACGCGACGGATTAGCTGAGATCTGGAATCCTTCTTTCACCGCAAGTAAAGAAAAAGGTGTAAGAACCTAGACCATTCGTGTTAGTCACAAATATAGGAGTCTGGTCGTGACTTGGAGACGGCTGTCGGCTCATGGTGCTTAATTCCAAATACGGGATGCCGGTGGCGGTTCCGAGACAAGAGATGAGGCGGTTCAGCTCGGGTTCGCGACTGATCAATCGGAATGCTGAGTTATACAACGAGTAAGCCGCCATTCAGCCCTATGGCTTAGAGTGTGCTGCGTAGTGTTGGAAAATCCAACTTGTCGCGTAGAACTGTGTCGATCTTCCATCTTGGCGATCGACCCAGCCCTTCAAGGTTACATGAAGCGAGGTTCCCGTTCTATGTAGTATAAGCTGATAATCTGGGGTATTACAAGGCAGGCACGTGTGTTCGTGTTGGGGGTAGTGCTTTACTCTATTTGATGATTTACGACTCTATCTCGATGTTGTACTGTGTGAGTATGTTGTCGAGATTGTCGTTTGCTTCGAGGTAGTTACCGAGTACCTAAAGCCCATCTGTTATGTCAAGTGAGTGGTAATATTAACGTAATATCCGATCCGCGTTGGGATATTTATAGAAATAATCGTGCTCTTATTAGTGTATATCAGAACCTGGAGAAATGTCTCCGAAACCCAATGGAATATTATAATAGCATAGGTAGATTTGTAGCTCCGTAGCTCCCGGTAGAGGGCAAAGGCTTATTAATAGGTCGTCTATGTCCCTCGCCAACCTACCGACTGGGATTAAACAAGTGGATGGATACGCTCGGAATTTGCTACGGCCTGAAAGACGCCCTTTGCTGCCGTTCAAGAGGGGAAATATCGGCTTTGCCGGATCGATGAGGGTATTTGGCCAGGTTATCTGTCTATCCTGGTGCGGCTGTCATCCGATTTTCATATACGTAGATGAATAGTCGGCCACCCTTCGAATTACACACGTAATCGTGGCGATGGCATAAACCCGTAGTCACAAGTTTGTCCTCGGCACTATGGGATTTTACTAGATACCTACCTATCTTGAAGGTTTGTATCTCGCATTGAGGGATATAGGTTCTGGCGGAGGGGTTTAGTATACCTATAATTTGAATTTGTTGCTTCAAACTTCATGTTGCTATGTAATTTCTAACTATAGAAATAGTTGGTAAAAATTATAAAAAAAATGTCTAATGTCACGGGGAAAGATATCTACCTATTCATCTCTCGTTGGAGCTCTTCAAGCTTTTTTTTCCGCCAGCAACGTGATACGAGCTCGAGGCTTGTTGGGTGTTTAATGGATAGGGTTCATCCAGCCGTATCTTGGAGAGATACAGATGTGCAATTAATAGTCCCCCATGCTTATTTCGCCACTAGTTATACCAATAGATGTAATTGCTACTAAAATAGCGTTTCAATTTAAAATAGGTTAGTATTGATAGGTACATGCAGTAGGTATATGCATGTACCAATGATGTTATTTTGTAATTCTCGTCTAAGCGGGATAGAGTTCCTGGTATAAATGGAAAGAAACACCGTTCGCTTTCTTAGGCACCTACTTAAATATGCGAATACGTCATATCTTACCTATAACTAAGTTAAAGCGTTGAAGGTAGTTAGGTATTTATTAAATACCTAAGGTTAGGTAGGTACCGAGACAGATCCTATCTAAAGAATAATAGGCAACTTATTCGTTACTTAACCCCAATTAACATCCATTGACTAGGATACTCTTCCATCTTCCCAACCACACAGCTATCGTAGTCGCTGCCCATCACTTCCTTCTCTAGCCTCACTTCCAACTCATCAAGATATTTACTAAGATCGTCGCGGTAGCCTGGACAGTGAGGAGCGCAGCCCCGCGAAGATGACTAGTGCCAGTCCCACTCGAGAAAGACGAACAGCCGGTTTAAACCTCCATCGCGTAATGTTGTTAGCGGCGCTAGAAAAGCTCTAGGTGTTCTCAATATCACTAAAGCAGGACCAGAACCACAGACGGATAGGAAACGACTGAATGGTTCGCGGTTATCCAGAACCAGGCTGGATTCCTCGGAGGAATCGAAAGACATTCTCATATGTACGACGAGCGTCATAGCATTCAAGTTGGCATAGGCTCGCAGATGATCTACCGCAAATTTCCAATCGGCGTACGTCGGGTCCTCTGGCCGCAAGAAAAGATCAGGGCTAAATCCAGGAAACACGAGCTCGACACTACGCAGATGGGAGAGCACTTCTGGTCTCATGTGCCTGGTAAAGAATCTCGAGATATCCAACCTCCTTATTACATCTTTCTGTACGAGATTGGAAGCGTGAGCATATGGATCCGAAAAGAGGATAACGCGATTGCAGGAATAGAGGATGTCGATAGCATATGCGTACATCCTCCGACTGACGCGCATTAGGGAATCTGGCGGAATCCAACATTGACAGCTGGACGAGTAACTGCTATGACACGCAGAACAAAAGGATCCAGTCGTATCGACGTGTTCGGGCTCGCAATCCAAGAAATGGTTCTCGTGATCGAATAATTTATCTATGTAATCGTCACTTTCCTCGTTGCAGCAAGACTTCCAGATATAAGAACTTGTCGTATGGAAGCCAAGCTCGGGGGTCCATTCAATCTCGTTACGAGGGGCGACGAGATCGGTGTACTTGAGGATCCTGAGGCAAAGCTCCTGGGGTAGGTCCATGAACCGGAATGGCTTCTTGCGTAATCCGGGGTCTATCCCTTTGGCTCGCAACGCTACGTCTTGGGCTACTGCGCACAGCAAGCTATATCTTTCCTCGTCAAGGCGGATATGGCAGTCTGCGAGGATGCCCGGGTTATCGTGGAGTGGTCGGAGGACAGCTCGTGTTTTTTTATCGTTGCCGGTATCGCAGATGAGATACAGATTTAGAGTCTGTGGTGTGGCGTAGGGTTAGTATACGAGCAGCTACCGTCTGCCAGGCTTTAATCCAGCTTGGCCTCAGGGTAGCTGTGGGCGGGCAATACACCCTTGGTTGTCCTTCAACATGCAAGTGAACGTATAAGTTTCGCAGCGCGGAACACGCTTGGGGAGATAGTCGGCCTAGGTGGTAGAAGCCGTCCTCCAAGGTACCTTCACGGTTTACTACGAAGCGATTCTCAGCATAGATGATACGCTGGACTTCATCATGAATAGCGCGACAAGTCTGGAGGATATTATAAATGAGCCTATACGCTTCATCTTGTTTGGTGCGGTTCTGGCTTCATAGCCTTGGGGTCCTTTTGCAGAGGACAATATTGCCTCCGACGATGAGGCCGGCTTCTTCGTACACCTGACGTCGTACGGAAGGAGGCAAGTGGAGAAAGGTTTTGGTGTATCTATAAGAGAGATGGGGATGCTCGTGGATTCTCTTCTGATCCATATTGAAATTGGGGAGGCTACTGTTATTACGGATTCATAAAGCGGTTGGGTTTATTTGTTAACCTTTTTTTTGCTAATTGATTTCGATCGCTTTGGATCCGCGTATTATGTAAAAAAGCACGGACCTCGATCGTATCCTTGCTATTACTTTCAAGATGGCAAATCATGTCAAGTTTCTACTACTATAACTACCTACCTATGCAAGATACCTCTTACAGATCCGTATGATTTACATAGGTCGACCGCGAATGTCTTCAAGGCCAAAGTATCACCAACGAATTCTCCTTCAATTCGGCTATTCAATATATGAGGCGAAGAAAGGGGGCTACGTACATGGCCCCTAATTTGTATTAGTCTTGTGGATTGTCGCTACAGCATAAAATTACCATGTCGTTTTTTTGGGCCCTGGTCGATTTAGTAGTCGTGTGGTTTTCGATAATAATAATAATAATGTCTCTAATATATCTCTAATATAATTGACCTGAAACATTCTTGTTTGCCTTCGCTTCTAGAAACATTCTTCACGGCCTACATTCCAGTTTTGCGGCATTGGTGTACGACATTGAGTTTTAGTACGCCGGCGCTTCAACGTTGATGTACATTGATACGCGTTGTATTATTTCACACTCATATAGGTACTCGCTCTTATAAATTCTACGTAAATATTACCTATACGCCTAACCTAATTAACTCTATCAAATATACCGAATTAGCATCATCTCTCCGGATTAAATATTAGATGCGCGATATTCACATTCGAATCTTAGTGCCTTTTTGGTATCTGCAAACGCCGATGCGTTTTGAATGGCTTGCAAGAGTCGGTCCAACCTTCGTGACTTATTAGGATCATGTCGGTTCGCCAGGCCATCCTTGTTTGGGCACTATACTGCACATGGTATGGTATATTCTACGTTAGTTTCATAAGACATCTCGTATAACAAGAATAATAGGGCCACGCTAGCTGTGTACTTTTTCTCGTTTGGGGAGTTCCCCGCCTGTCTGCTTCTACATACAATCTACTACGTAGTAGTGTAGGTTAGAATCTTAACGCTCCTACATAAACTAGCCAACTACGAAAAGGGTCAAAAGCGACCCGGATTATTGGCTATTCGGCGTCAACACGTTCGATCGACTTCCCTCGGCTGCGGCTGCAGGTGCATTAATAGCTAATAGCAAGTTAATACATACATGGAGACCCAGAAGACCCCCAAGTACCCGGGGTAGCTCAAATCCTATTACGACATATAGCAGTAGGTCGTTATTAGTTTAGACGGTAGCGGCCGAGACGACAGATCCGAAAGGGCCGGCCTATTATTTCGTAGCCTCCTCCTCCTCTTAAACCGGGTTTAAAAGGAGCTGAACCGGGAAGAAACAAGTCGCTATTAAGTCACCTTTTTAGCGACCTTCGAAGAATGGCATAGGTAGTTGATAAAAGAAAAAAAGAAAAAAAAAGAGAAAAAAAGTCAAGGCTCTTGAATATTTTTCATCATTCTTGCTTTGAAATACTACCTCTCTTTTTTTCGCGGTAAAAAGCCAAAAGAAGACGGAAAGATTGGAAGATTGGAAGATTGGAAGATCGAATGATCAAGGACCCTTGTCATTGGTGCTGTTGGAGAGATACGCGGGGGCATTCCTCGTATTACAGCACTACTACAAGCACTACCACGCTACTATAAATCATACAATACCTAACTTGGATTAGTACTCGGGTACCTAGTTTCTTTAGCTGGTATTAGGTAGTTGGCATGCGTAGATTATAGAAGTAGGTAGTGCAATACTTTTTTATTTATACCTATCCCTCATGTATGGAAGTAGGTAAGATGGAATGTAACTTCCTCGATAGGGAAATAATTACAACATTAAGCCCTGCCTTTTTTCCCTTTTCTTTTCCCCTTCCCACGAGGCTGCGTGCCTTGTTGTTGTCTCTCCCTTCCCCAAATCTCCCCCTTCTCTCTGTCTCTCCATCGACATCATTCTTTGTCATCGTCATTCTTTCCTCCCCCGTTGCATGCTGCTGATGTTGGATTCTCATTCTCATGCTCACGTTCACGCTCATGCCCGCACAGCTCGCAAAACACCGCACTTACACAAACACACAAACACACAAACACACAAACACACAAACACTTCACATCCGGTGTTGCCGTACTACGTTCGATCCTATCTGCTGGGAATCTTCGTTCGCAATGTTATGCCCTCAGTAGGACCCGTCTAATTTCTAATTCCATGTTCATGTTCGTGTTAAACTAGACTTCCTTCGTTTTTCTCTCCATTCCAGTTGGGCGTAAGTTGCCGTCATGTGGTTTTGCTATCCGCGGCGGAATGCCGTCTTATCGGTAGCCTCGTTCTTGATGGCCACCAACCTCGTCGCCACGTATGACCTAGATGTTAATTCAGTAGGTATGTGAGAAGCTTCTCATTCACTCGTTTCTACCTAGCCTCTCATACTAAAATAAAACTTTTTAGATTCCATCAAGGATACGGCCAAAAAGATGGCAGAGGACCTGGTATCGTTTTATCACGGTGATGAACCTGGACAAACCCCTGGACTCTTACCACAGCCGTATTACTGTAAGTTAACTATTGCGCCTCAAGCTTCATTCATTACTAATTCTATCGTACCAGGGTGGGAGGGAGGCGCTTTCCTGGGAGCTTTGATTGACTATTGGTATTATACCGGAGATGACACTTACAATGACATGGTCGAGCAAGGTCTGCTACATCAAGTCGGCCCATATAATGACTACATGCCTCCTAACCAAACACTTACCGAGGGTAACGACGACCAAGGATTCTGGGGGATGGCCGTCATGACCGCAGCTGAGTATAAGTTTCAGGACCCGCCATCAGATAAGCCTGGGTGGTTAGCACTGGCTCAAGCCGTCTTCAATACGCAAGCATCCCGCTGGGATGAGGAGCATTGTAACGGGGGTTTGAGATGGCAGATCTTCACGTGGAATAATGGTTTCGATTACAAGAATTCCATCTCGCAGGCTTGCTTCTTCAACATCGCCGCACGTTTGGCTCTATACACCGGCAACACTACTTATGCCGACTGGGCCGTTAGGACGTGGGACTGGATGGTAAACGTCAAATTTATTGCTGAAGACTATAGAGTCTACGATGGAGCGCATATTGGGGACAACTGTACCACCCTCACGCCATATGAATTTTCATATAACGTCGGCGCATTCCTTCTAGGATCGGCCGCCATGGTCGCATATACGAACAACACGGGCCAGCAGGGCGATGTCGAGATGTGGCGCGAACGAGTTGACGGTCTACTTAACAGCACAGAGAATATATTCTTTTTCGGGAACGACACTGAGGATAAAATCATGATTGAAATTGCTTGCGAGCCAGTTAATCTATGCGACACGGATCAGCAATCATTTAAGGCGTATTTAAGTAGATGGATGGCTGCTACTACGAAATGGGCACCGTGGACTTTCGATCGAATCAAGACTTTGCTACAGAATTCCGCCGTGGCTGCGGCGAAACAGTGCACGGGTGGTGATAACCACCGCATGTGTGGATTGAAGTGGGCGAATAACAGCGGGGTATGGGATGGCTCGACTGGCGTTGGACAACAAATGGCGGCTATGGAAGTGGTACTAGCAAACATGATACACGAAGCTGAGCCCCCAGTTACCAAGGGCACTGGTGGAACCAGTGTCGGCAATCCTTCGGCGGGTGGCTCGGATAGCGGACGGGTAGATCCCAATGGACGATATTTCAAACCGATATCTGGGGGCGATCGAGCTGGCGCAGTAATCTGTACTGTCGTTGTTCTCTCGACCCTCCTAGCCGGTGCCGTCTTTATGATGATGGATGAGACAAAATCGACATCCGATAACTGGACCGGCTTTCGCTCAGGTCTAGCCGCTTCCGGTCCAGGTGCGATAGCAGCTTTAACACCAGGTAAAAAGAAGGCGGGGATAGACGAGAAGGGGAAGGGGATTGGGATGGAAAGAAGCTCGAGCACCGAGACGGGTGAGAAGATCCCGACGGCCTACGCAAACGGGAGGCTACAGAAACGTCCGGAAAGTTTGCAGCATGCGCAGCCTGTAAGGCAGATGTCAGCCGCGGGCGTACTATCACCAATGGCAAACACCACGCCAGCAGCAGCAGCAGCAGCAGCGCCAGCACCTCCGATTGAGAACCGAAGATCAACCGCCAGCGTTGGCCCGAGAGCGTCGGTACTTAGAAAGCAGAGACAGTAAGAGGAGATAATCAATTGCACATAGGGATACGAAAAGGATTTTGCATTAGGATAGGCGTTTAAGGATATAGCATCCGTTACGAGGTTTCACGAACATTTCCACGGGGTTTACAAAGGCCAGCACCACCATTCATTCGGTCTAGGGATAGGCGAAGCATTCGGGATGGAATCTGCAGGTAGAAAGCTTACGAGATACCACGAGCGTCTGCTACGTTGGCTGTTGCTGCTGTACGGTAGAAAGGGGGTAATGTTTAAAAGCGATTTTATGCCTGCTATGTTGGATTATTTGTTAGATGATGTATTGACTTAGCTGTGTAAGGTAGGTAGATTGTTAGAGTGACATGGTAACGGCATAGGTAAGTTAAGGGGTAGAAATGATGCGTCTACTAGATGCTACCTGCAAGCTTCTATACGATAAAGTGGATTCTAGCTAAATATCCGTTGTGGTAGCCAAACAAAACACATCAATATTGGTTTCCTGAATACTGTTGTAGCAAACCAAAGTAAACCGAGGCGACGGGTCTTACCTGGACGGTTTGTCTCAAGATCCGGGAAGCTATTGACGTCACCGGGATCGCCAGCCCCGCAGAATAAAACCGCGCGGGAGATCTACATGCACATGCGCGAACTAAGGCAGCTAGCTACCGCTATGGGGCTATGTTGCAATGTTTACGCGCCTTATCATGATATTGGTTGTGACTAGCTGTAGATCTGACAGACCGGCGTTATTATATATCTTGTTTTTCGGGTTATGATGATGCTGTTGTTAAAAGTCTGGGTATGCCAAGGTAGCACTGTTTGATGTTTGAAGACATTTACGGTTGACCTACTAGGTACATGAAATATGGGCCATAAGACATGGTGTATCATGTTGTATGGATTGTTTGGGTTGAGTAACCTGCTTAGGACTAAGTTGCTCACGGGTTGATAGAGGGTAATCTGGTATTCCTAGTGGGAAGGTTGGTGTCTAGGACGCGTTAGTATTTGTTAGCCTAGGCCTCGGCTTGCTAGAAAGTGGTTGGATTATTCTATGGTATCCTACTTCCCCCGGCTAATTAAGCAATGGAGGAAGCTTGTCTGGCGAATATATTTTAGGGTATATTGGTGGACTAGATCTTTGTGAACGTGAGCAAGGTTGGTCGAGATATAACGGAGTGTGTATCTTGGTGTAGTCTTGAAAAGGGGGCAGTCTGGAGAAATATGGTAGTTGATAGATAGTTCGCTCCAAGATAGGGGATGGTGGGTATTTAACTGCTTATGATAGCCAGATGTAAAGATGATTCGTCTGCCGAAAATATTCCTGTGATACCTATACATGTATCAGCACTAGGCGTACACATGACACTATTCCCAGAAATGTCTAGCTACTTTGAACAAGGCTATACAACATATAGGCTCGTTCAGAGGTACTAAACAAATCACGAGGAGGTGATGCATTCTAATTAGCATGTTTGTAAGATTTCCTCTCCAAGACATCTTTGTGTTCCATTCACAAGATTTGCCTCTAAGGTTGAGTCAAACTTTATCCTAATTTTTTTCTTGGTTCAATGTCCAATAGTTATTCTCTGAGATATTTCAGCATGCGTTCCATGAGATGATTGGTCTATTCAAAGAGGGAAAATAGCATGAAATTGCTTTTTATGTAAAGGATAACGGGTATTACCTATAAGATAAGAATATGTGTTCCCAGTCTAGAATGAGAAAAGGAAGCAATCCTCAGACGTGCCGGGTGCACAATAAATAACACATGGGAGGACAGTCCCATTTATACTTGGCATAGGTGAAACTGACAACATCGAGGCTGATGAAGCCAGGCTATTCCTAGTAACTGCCGGCTACGCACTGCATCTCCGGTGGGCCTGTTAAGTTGCCAGTCCCAGCTGTTTGACTAGGTAAGGAGGGTATCACAACCGTTGAGTGTCAGCGTGCTCGGACGGGTAGGCACATTGCCGTTGTAAGGAGCCGAGAACGTTGTGCGCCACTTAGAGGTGGCCAAAAGTGTGCTCCAGGACCCAACACGATGAGACGTTTAGGTTTTTGGGGACCACTGAGGCACGAGGCATTTCCTCTTTTGGCGTTTCGTCAAGAGAGTGGCCAATGGTATCACGGTTTAAAGATGGCAAGAGGTAATCCGATTCTTACCGAGAAGAAGGAAAAGTTTGTGGCGAAGATGGGATCATACCTGGTTTGGGGGATACGATTGGGATATCCCTTCGAGAATGAGATGCCGTACTATATTTGAGTCGTCGTGAAGGGGTCTGTGCGTAAAAGTGTCCTGCAACGTTGATATTGGGGAGGACGAAGAAAAATTGTGTTATATTATTCACGTTTTCTTTGTGAATATTGTAGTTGAGATTAAGTGGCCTCTTATTAGATTCGTTACGGGGGAATAAATACCTATGTACGATACATGGATGTAAGTACCGGAACACCGCTAGGGGGGTGGAAGCTGCCTAGAATGAATACTGACTGGATTGACTGCGAGATAGCAGAAAATACTTGACTTGGGCCACTTTTGACTGTGTCTGCATGAACGGCAGGAGCGATAGGTATGTATCTGTATGTATATGTCCTCTAAGGTTCCAGGTTTCTACCTAATCGACAGTGACTTCCTTGCCTATCATTAGCAACGTTGTCGCTCTTTCCAATCCAAAGAGTACCTCCTAATCTATCTCTCAAGACCTTTTTTTCCCGCAATCGGATACAGAAAGAAAAAAAAAAGATTCTATCTGGGTACCTAGGTAGTTATCTCTTTTAGAACATTGTATCTTCTACAAAGTTAACTCTTATAACTCTCTAGCAGCGTTTACGTCGCTGGACTGTTTTCTTTTTTTCTTTTCTCCTCCCTCCGCGTTTAATTCTCTGGCCATCAGAGAATTTTTAACGCACAAGTTATCAAATTATTTTTAATTCTTCTCTCCCAAATACATTTGTTACGCGCGTCAGATCTCTTGGGCGACGTCGTCCTTCTCCATCTCTCTCCTCTGTTGGACCAATCTTCAATTCTATCACGTCAAACAGAGATCTATCTCGTCCTCCCGATAGAACCATTTGACTAATAATCTAGTCAGCGTGCTAATCATCTTCCCCGGAAACACCATTAGTTCTTCGTCGTGTTTCGACTCTCATCACAATGGCGCCTCGTCCTCAAGATACCAGTGGCAATGGTCGTTACGACGCCGGCTCTCCTCTCGACGGCGGTACCTCGCCTTCTGACTTAGGTGGCGGCCGTATGCCTTATAAACCTAGCAGCCTGGAGATCGGTGTCATCACTGGTATTTGTATTCTTGTTCTCCTCGCTGTCATTGGGGTTTTCTTCTGGCGAGCCCGCAAGAACCGCTTGGCTAAGGGCTCTAGCGCTCTTCATTCTGGACCTGACACCCTCCGCTCGGATGCTTCGCCTCAGCCTCTCAGCCCTCACCAGCCCAACGAGCCCGTCCCTCCTCCCAAGGATTCCCACTTCGGTGCTGTCAAGAATGAAGACCCTGCGTCCTTCGACCAGCCTATTTCTCTGACGCCCAACCGCGGCGGTGAATGGAGCCACTGGACGCCCCTCCACAACGAAGGAACTCGCCGTCATGGTATGTTACGATCTATAATCACTATTATTAGCCCTCATTTCTCTACTTAGTCGCCAGTATATTAACGTATATCATAGTTGAGGAACACGAGATAGTAACCCGTTTCTAAGCGCCTATCCACGAGACAGTCTCCTCCCGACATCAACGACTTATACGTGTGACTATAACCTCCGGCAACCTTTCGCCATCTTAAAGTTGATACTTGTTGATGCTGGAAAACACGAAGGGCTACATGACTTCGTTTCCTACGAGTAAGGGAATCTTGGCGGATTTTGGCGCCGGATGGCGTACTTGTTGCAGGTACAGGAGTTTGGCATCATCAGCATGGCCTTTGTCTATTCAGCTAGGTTTCGTATGTAACGCTCGCGGTCAGGCTGTTTCTTCCCGCCGTTGCCAAGGGTTAATGTGAAAGAAAAAGAAATCGCGGACGTTGAGTTTGAGGTAGACACCTAGGAGGAACATTGCATCGACTTGCTCCTTGTTACACGGCCTAATGAAGAGAACAATCTCCAATGCCGTACACCATCACGAACTTGACTAGTTGCTTGATTGCTTAATTGTATGTGATTAGACGGTTAGTTTCCCAGTTTAATTTGATACGAGAAGTCAGACTATCGTTTTAATTATCACGATTCAGACAAGGTGCTTGGGTGCTTGACTGAAATAAAGCTTGCTGCTAACCCCCTCCATTCGTAAGATTCCCATTATTCTTCGCCTTGGTATTGGCCCTGATCCAGATTAACATCACTAATTCGCCGCCCCAGGGATCATGTACCATAGGGCCAAAGCCCCGGCGGGAATACTGTTAGGTAATCTTAACATCGCTGGTCTACCTAGGTAAGCATGTTCTTAAATTTGAGGCTTACCTGGCTATATCGTGAACCTGACCTAAAGGGATCAACCCTATAAAGCCCCTATTAAATACTAAATTTTGAAAAAGTGGTATGCTACCGATGAAGCAAACAAATTAACTAATTAAAGCTAATTATATCCCTTAAATATATACTGAGGTGGGCTTTGAATAGCCTCAGTTTATGTATTTGACCTGTTAGATAAAAGATTTTCAAGCCTTACCTGGGTAGATCTTGTGACAATTAGACCTCTGTAAGCTAGGTTAGCTCAGGTACAGGTCAGGTCAAGCTTTTAACTAGCTTGACGAAGTTGCTGACTTAAGATTGATTATAAGTCGAGGTTTAACAGCTGACGCATTTCTGACCCTGCGTAGACGTCGGAATGTACCATTCAAGAATTTTCGTAAGTATAACCCATAGTTAGTTTCAACTTACCCCCCCACGGACCTGAAAGATTAATACCAAGTACAAGTCTCCTTCCTCAAAGTTGGAAAACCGCCAAGGATGCCTGGTACTTAGATTCAGTGACCTAGGATCCACGAGCCGACTGACACATAGTAGATTAGGCCAGAAGTCTTTAGAACTCATTGTTGCCAGGGGATTGCAATCGCTAGATCTCGCCAGTCTCCCTCTGTATCTCAGATCCGATGCCCTCAAAGGCCCGAAACACATTTTTATTCGGGAAGCTCAACTTGGCTCTGACGTAGTGGTCCAAGGCTGTGAAGAACTTATGATGTAGGGTATTGCTCTTTGAATTTCCCCGACTATTTGCCCGAGCCGGTGTCAAAGCCCAAAAGGGGTGTTGGCTAAGCCCAGCGTAGAACCTCATTTTATCATATTCGAAAATTTTAGGCAGCCCGTGAGGGCTCTTTTCAATGGCAGCTGATTCTGAGCATTGCCAAATAACGCCTCCACTTGTAAATGATAGTATCCGGCGAGACAGTACGCATTCCTGTAAGGCCGAACCCCTTTTCTGTACTGTGGTGTTTTTTTAGAAGCTCACAAGATTCGTCTAGTTGATGAAGATGTTGTTCGCTCCTTATTTCGTATGGTCTATGTTCTCCTTGGGTAGCCGGCCACTGTATAATAATATGACCCGGCGAGTATTTTCTCTTGACAAGCATCCCTCCATTCGCTCCGTCGGTGGCCGCAGCACCGATATTGAAAAGACCGTTTCGATAAGCTTTTTCCATAGAGAGCGATTCGCTTTTTCAGTCTGCCTAGGCTTCCGTATCAGTTCCTTGGAGGATACAACTACCTATCGACCCAAAGATATCTAATTCCTAATCTGCGAACTGTCAAGGCAGCATGTTGAATGGTTAAAGGTAGTTCCTTGATATTAACACCCCTCAGGAACTGAATCATAACTTGTCTTTACCCCAACAATAACTTAATATTGCGTATTCAGTATGTCGTGGGACTTTGGATCCATCGAGCAGTTTAAAGATGTCCGTTAAGATATCCAATAGTCTTGACGGCTTCCATCCAGAAGAGGTTGAGCAATGCTTATGATTGGCCTTGCAGTGTGCCAACCATCTAGAGGCTAGGTCTGCGACATCCTCGTGGCCCGTATGGTTTCTTAATTGCGAACGCCTTGCTAATTGCCCAATCCTTGACATCGATGAGGAAGGTTCAAAGTCGAACCATACAACCGAATCATAAAATTGAAGTCTGAATCCTTGTTCTTTTGTTTTAACGAGTGCATATAACAGTGGCTTAAAATTGCTCGACTTGATGGGAAAATAGACAGACTCGTTTACAGGTCCAACATCCACAATCTACCGCCAACCAAAGTCTTTCTATAGATTGGTGATGCGGTTTAGAATGGAAAGTGTGGATTCCTCTTTCGAGAATATAGTCGTCAGGATTTCTGAATATGCCATCTTGGCTTATTTTATCTGGGTAAGATGCCTTCCAGTGAGCATCTCACCACTCGTAGGAGTTATCTGCGAATATGGGTTTACAAACATCGCAGAGAGTGTTGAGTCGACTCTCGCTTATGACTACTGAGAAATTAGCGAAGGTGTAAAATGGAAATTGAAGTGAAGATAGTTGTAGAAACAAGGTCGATGGGATGAGTGTAGATGGAAGACTACCTACCTGCCTACCTACCTGCCTACCTACATACCTAGGTAGGTATATAAGTTGTGTGCATTTGCTGGCCATCGTTATCACCAAACAATTCCACCACGCACACACACGTGGTGTATATTTTCTTCTTTTCCCTGTTATCTTGATGATGTAGCTGTGTTGAAACTTGACAGGTTACTTAGGTACCTAGGTACCTACTATACTATAGTAAATCTCAAGATCTATTTCAACACTCTATAACCCCCTAACTTAGAAGCTTTTCAATACGTGCCTTCCAATGCCTCGCACTTATTAGACCTCGTACCTTCCACCTACCAGGATACCGTTGTTTCCCGAGAATGTTTCTTGGCCTTTACAGATGACCAACTTTAGAAGAAGTAACTATCTGAAGAAATTACCTAAGTTTTGACGAGACGTGTGCATAAAAGTATCATAAATAGGTACCTAGGTACATATATATGATCTTATAGATTGCCTGATATCTTGTACATAGGTACCTAAGAGAGAATGGAAGGCAACAGGCAATATCGGGCAAAGTACCAGCTATAACTGTCAATTCTCCAGTCAAGTATATCGTACTAGCAATAATACCCATCCGCTCGATGCAAGTAGGTAAGGTAGGTAGGTACATGTAATAATAATGTATACTTACCTAAGTACCTAGGTAGGCGTGAAGCAGTTCCGATTCAAATCCAGCCCAATCTCCCAAAACACCTCTCCTATTTCCCTGGCCAAATATCAAAGTTCCACAAGCGCCACACAAATTGCCTGCCCTCAGCCCTTAAATCCGTAAGAAGCAAATATCAACCGCAAACCAGTCCGACCAATCAATCCATTCCTAGCCAACGACCAGAGTGAAGATGTGCCCCCAAAATTGTCCGAAAAAAAAAACCTGCAAGAGTAGAAACAAAAATCCCTAGACGTCAACTCTAAGTAGGGTATCTAAACGTGCCTCATTGATTCGAGCCGCCGGGTAGATATCTACTGCGAATGGCACCGATAGTCCCTCTAAGATTACTCATGGTGCCATGCTGTATCTGGCTCGCGAACGCTTCCTCTAGCGCCGACTGCGTTACTGAAGCGTCTGTGGACTGATTAGCACATGTTACACCGTCCTAATAAAAAGAAGGCAAGAAAGCAATATCAGTTCATACGTACCATCCAGATCACTAAAACTACTCCCAATACTCGGCGTCCCACTATCGCTATTCTTCGAGTACTCCTTGCCCTTGCCTTTGGCGCCAGGACTCCGTCCCTGCAACCCCACGCCCATATTCCGCCGAGGCGACAACGGCCCCCCCGCCCCCATCCCCGTACGACTCCCGCTCATCGCCGTAGAATTCGTCGACGAGTCCGACGTCTGCGAGCGATGGACCCGGGCGTGCCGCTTCACAAAGTCCCGCGAGGGGTTATTGTTCCCGCGGAGCGTAGCGCTAAGATCGTGCTGCCCGCCGCTGTCGTCGGCTTGCGGCTGGTATAAGAATGCCGGGTCCCCGTCGTCTTCGTCTTCGTCTTCATCGTCTGCGAAGGAAGAGGGTGCTGCGTCGCCGCCTTGGAAACGAGGTGGGCGACGGATGATTCTCGATTGCGCAGGACTAGATGACGAAGAGCTGGCGGAATCGCTGGACTCGGCTGGGCCAGGAGATAGGGGTTCTGCATTTTGTGGATCGGTGTCGTTGTTTTCTTCGTCGTCGTCGACGGATGTGGCGATGGGAAGGGAGGAGAGGCGGCGGCGCTGGGACTCGACGTTGGATTTTACGGGGGCTTTGCCGCTGTTATTGAGATTGCGAGTTGTGTAGACGGCGGTGTTTGAAGATGATGTGCGTGTTACGGTTGGGCGGGGGGTGCTCCTCATCGGCGTACCGGGGACACTACCGTCGTTACGCGGGAGAGGGGAGTCCTTCCTAATAGATAGGGCCGACGGCGCTCGTGCCGACCTCTCGCCGGACGCGGCGCGTCGCATGGGTTCTGCGGAGAACAAGCCATCGGGTCTAGGTTGGGGCGAAGGCGCCGAGCCCTTGGCGGCCGTGGCGGCTCTGCGCAACTGCGTTTGAATCTGGGAGGTGTGGTGATTGCTGAGCCAGGTAATCTGCTGGAGGAGGAAGTCGACGGTGACTCCGAACTGATTTGCACTGCGAAATGAGTTGGTGAAAGAATGATATCAGGGATGGGAGTTAGCACTTACATATCGTTCCCTAGAAGTTATGTATTAGTCATTTCTCGTATAATCGTCAGATGTAATAGGTGGGTAATCAATCATCACTTACAGTCTATATCCGTCTTATAAGGACGGGATACGATACTCCAAAGGATCTCATCTTTGCTGGAATCCCAATTCGTCTGCAAATAACACTTAGTTTAGAACAAACGCGCGAGAGAGGATGACGATAGAATCTATTGAATTACGTACGGGCGGTGGATCGACAAAGTCGCCTCTGGGAAACGGGAGTCGTACGAAAACCGTGTATGTCGGTTCCGGCTGCGTAGGCGCCATTTTGGGTCAAGTCATGCTAACTAGTGCGTTCTCTGGTGCGAGATCTACAACCCTTGGGCGATGCTAGTTATTTTGATGATCAAGAAAAGAAGAGGAAGGATAAGTTGGATGATGGGAAGTTGAGAAGCTAGGTAGTGTACAAACCGACGTATGAGAGACGAGGATCTACGCACTTATCGGATTAGGAGCTTTTATCGATAACATAAGGCGCATAGTATTATGTAAGGAGATGAAGGTACCTAGGTACCTCTTCGAGTGGTCCGTTTTCGCTCCGGCGTCAAACAACCTATTTACCCCAGACAACTTTAGTCAAGAGATTGAAAATGATCTAATTATGCATGTTTGAATCAACCTTAAAATAGGGAGTGCAGGCGAGCTAAGCTTAGCACTAATTTTTATGAAAGATTAGTGGAAAGATAATGAAATTTAGCAGTTATGGAGTCACCTGTCACAATGACCTGCAGCTCTTTCTGCAGCTAGCAAGCTTAAAAGATACCTTAAGGAGGTACCTAACCTACGGTTAGTATTTTGATCCTCCACTCGGATTCGACGAAAACCTTCCCCCAAATCTTTCTCCTCAACCTCCTCAAATTTGTCTGAGAACTAAAATGCATCTGCCTTCCGAATTACTCGATTAAAACGCCAAGAAGATACCACCCGTGTCTTATCGACGTAAGTTTTGGCGGGTTTTTTTGGGCGGGAGGGTGTAATCATCTCCCCTGCGCTACGATGGGTTTAGGTACTCGTGATGCCGTCGCCGCAACGCTATTGGTCAATCTACCTCAGATCCTTCACATGTCGGACTTGCTTATGGTTGCTTCGACGACGAGCTAGCCCTACTGATCAGCGAGGGGTAGCTCAGAGCCTTGCACCGCGTTGCAACCCTCTTTTGATGGATTTATGATTTATGATGGCTATGAAAAGGATAAAATTCCCCGACTACAAAGCTGAGGATCGGTTCTACTATGTTACGGACCTCTTGACCTAGTCTTGAGTTCGTCCTAGCTTTGGCCTCTCTTTCATTTCGTGTAGTGCCGTCTTTTTCAAAGATCGAATTTCAACCTCCCAGGTTAAGCCTTGTCATGAATTCGGTCTATTTAATACCGTGACCAACTAAGAGGGTATCTACACGAAGAATAGCTTGGACCATTAGAAATGGAGGTCCGTTTAGAGATCTACTTTAACCAAGTCGTTACGTAGACGAATGTGCTAATATCATAATTAGACAATAGTGAAGCGCGGGGCTTCGTTCCCAAATTGGACGCAAACTCCTATTCCGGGCTTCACGCTCTCGGCGTCGGGTCTTCTTGCCCTCGCAGATCTCGGAACTATCGCCAAGCGCACGCAGATCGTGGGAGGTTCGTCATGGCTCGATGCCTTGCTTCTCGCTCCCGGCCTGCACTATCAGCAGGCTGCTGATGCTCTCGCCGGGACTACCGAATCGTATAGCGCGATTGAGTTATACGAGGGCAAGACGTCAACGCACAATATCACTAATACCGCCACGCAGCAATATCTGGAGCGTGTGGGATTGGCTGGGCAAAGGATCACCGTGGACGTGGGCATGATACCCGAGCGTAATTACTACTTCCCGGGCGGACGCCGGCAGGCTCACGGCCAACGAGCAACCATATGGAAGGATCAAGGCGCCGACCTAGGTTGGGTCTCGCACGTATTGTACCTCATGAGCCCTGCACTTACCGTAACTGCCTTCGTGTTTATGATCCTGCTCCGGGAATGGTGGGGTGTAGCATCCCTCCTTGCACTTATGCTCTCCCGCCTCCTTAACATCTGGGTTATCAAGCAGCGGTCGAAACCTCCCGTGGCCCCGCCGCCCAAACCCGACGTCAGTAGTCTGTTAACGGAGTATCTAGTAGACCTAGGACAAGGCCGGTCCGTATGCCTGCGCGGCGTGGCTGAAGACCTGCAAGCCATTACTACGACGTCGTGGCTGCGTGCCAAGACGCATCTCGACGGATACCTCGAAGCAGCCGCCAAGCTAATCGTGTACGTAGTAGCGGCCTTTAGCGGCAACATGACGCAGGTCGGTTCCATTATCTTCATGCTGCTGCTACTCATCACGGCCGGCCTACTGGGGCTGAGCAACGCCCACGCGAAGACGTTCCGCATGCATGGTCGCTTGGCTGCGCCCACCGTCGACCACTTGCCCAATGGCCCTGGTAAGTCTGTAGCTACCCCGTATCCGCCAAGCGATTCGGATAGTAAGGGCGGTAGCTTTTTCTGGCCACCTACAACAACGAGGTCGTCGAGCGGGCTTACGGGGATGGACGATTTTGCGGAAAAGGGACAGGTCGGCGGCGTGTTAAGGGATAGGTATCCTTTCGACGGGTCGATGGATTATAGGTGACGACGCATGCTTATTTACCTACTTGTTTGCCTAGGTAGGCATCTCGGTGGGTTAAATTACTGGTTGGTAATTTGGGAATGATGGGACGTATATTAAGCATATGATTGGAATAGTGTTGCGAGATAGATAGGCGTTGTATTTTGGATATGAGCATTGCATTACGGGAGAAGGGGTTTGCATATTGTAATCTACCTAGGCTGCTTACTAGGTAACTTGCTTTATCATGTGGGAGTCTGGAATTGGTAACTAGCAAGGTGTACTGCTGATTACATAGTAGCATCGTATATGTCCACCACCTATAATATCCAGCACGTTATTTTAATTACATCGTGCTACAGGCTACTACGCCTACGAACAAAAGTAAGGGTACCCCAGGTAGGTAGCTATCGTCATATAGCCAGGGGTCGATATTTGTGCACGGGTAGGAAATTCCCGTGACACGTTTCACCAGCACCTACGCAGTCTCAAAATTAAGAACCCCCAAGGAATACTCCGTTAGGTGTGATACAATAACAACTCTAGGTTAGCAGCGTAGCAGTGTAGTATTTACAGGAGTCGAGGAGGCGATGGTAACGTAGAGATAGGTACTATGTAATAGGTACTCTCTAACCTAACCCCCTTACTCCGTGTTCCGAAGAGGGGGGGGACTCCGCAAAGGTCGAAGTTATAAGAACTAACTAACTTAAAAACTAAGAAGCTCTACTAGGTATGCCAGAAACTAGTGTAAAAGGAGCTAGCTTAGACGCGTTTTAGCGCGGATTAATCCCGTCAGGTTTTTAGTAGGCTTTTAGTTGCATTCGTTCGCGTAAACCCACCCCGCAGGCCTCGTCCAGAATGCCGGTACGGAGCCTTGGGAACTACTATGTATAATAGAGTCGTGTTATAGCCTAAAATAGCCCCGAATGCACAAATTGCCTATGTTACGTGCCGCTATGCCTCGTTTGGCGATGTGGTAGAGGGTGTGCATCCGGACTGGGGGTCGATAGGTCGATTTAATGGTTTAATGGTTTAATAACTAGGTACGGAAAAATAATCATAATGGATACCAAGGCAACGTACGAACAAGAGTTGTAATTCCCAATCTAAGCCTCATTTTGTTTCTGTATCCCGTCTCTTTGATTTGCTTTCCGTTTAATCCCGTGGAAAATAGCAGAAATTATCAGAAATTATCAGAACGAATGATCATAACCAGAAACCTGGTCATATGTAATAATTAATTAATTGAGTAATTATCACACAAATAAACTACCTAACCCGACTGACTCCCTTGACTTCAGGGATGAGGAGTCTTATGAGGAGTCTTATGAGATGGGGAAAAACACAAGACAACTAACTAGGTACTAACTAGTATGGGTATGCACCTAACCTACAAAGAACCAGATTCGCCAACTCCGTTTCAATGACTATCTCTTTTCCCCGCCCCCAGTGCGCCCGGCTCAGAGATGAAAGGTACGAGAAATCTATCAATATGATCTCTCCCTGAACTATGCTCTCGTATGAAAAAAGGCATGCTCCTTGCACGCAACTCGGCACTGTCGTTCCGACACCTCGGATTATTACTTTTTTTTTCTGGCCTCGTCTATCCCCGAGGCAAACTGAATTTAGGTTAAGAATAGGCTCGACTATCCTGGCTCCGTTCTATAATTAGGAGCAAAAACCAAGTAATGACGTATTATGATACATATAGTATAATGCTTCCCGACTGGGTGATACGGCGCTGCATACGCGCCGCTAATAAACGATATCGCGAATATTACGGTAGAAAATATAGAAGTACATAGGGGTAAATAAAAATCGTTCGTCGGAGAGTAAAATACTGCTCGCGGTAATATCATCTCGGGAATACGAACCGCCGGTGTTAAAAAGCCGTCTCTCGTGTCTTCGCTTCGTGGGTTTTGTATTTTCTCGTAGGTATATCCTCTCTGCATGGTTCATTATATTTGGGTATAGATGCGGTTGGTTAATCATGGTTCGTGACGCTACGGCCGCATCGACGCGACTACATGTATCTCTCCTCGGAAAGGCGCACGATTTCGCACAACGCCCGCATGAAGTCAGGATCCTCCTCCCGTTTTATTCCACCCGTACCATCAGGGCTCGAGGGGTTGCCGTTCGTCACTCGTAGCGTAGCAACAAGTCTCGAGATACACCTCGCCAATCCAAGCCGTAGATCCCTTAATACTTGCTCGCCCTGCTCGGGTTGGGGAAGACGACGACCAACAACGGAGCCTACAGCTGTCGTCGGCCTGCTAACCTCGTAGTAAGAGACAGCTCTGGGCGCCGCAAAGAACGATCGCTTGCTGCGGAGTGTGTTGCATCGCGATGAAGGTGGCTCGGGGATCGGTAAGTTCGGATCGTCTTGTAAGCCGAGCAGGTGCGCTGCTTTCCGCGGGATTGCGCCTCCGTCTGTCGAGGCACGTATATCAACCGACGTACGCAAATCAGGCGAGAGGCCAAGACTGAGTTCCGAGGGAGCTGTCGATGATTTGGAAGTGGGTCTTGAGGTAGTAGTCGTGGTAGTAATCATAGGATTAACAAGCACTGATCGGGGGCATAGAGAAGTTATGTAGTTATACGCTACGAGGTGGGCGTAAAGGGCGTCGCAGAGATAATCAGATCCGGAGGGGAAAAGGTTCTGAATTGTGGCCCAGTCCGATTTCTTAGGCCACGTCGGGCTATACCTTGGCTCCAAACTCTCCCCGAACCCAAATCGCTGAGGGCTGGTTGGCGTCTCGGCGGGAGAAGATTGTTGTCTCTTGAGCGGTAGCCATTTCCATTTTGTCTGCTGCTTCGATTGGTCTGATAAGTCTACCGAAGCGGGCGACTCTGAATACAGACTCGCGGGGCTGGATGATTTGTACCGTAGTTTTCTGGAATGGCTGCGTATAGTCTCGATAGAGAGGCTAGAACATTGGAGCATCGTTTCCGGGAAGCACGTTATTGAAACTCGAAGGGTCTCGATAACATCAGGTGGAAGCGGGAGGGGCATATGCCCACCATCGGCTTTATTCTGAGCATAGTAAGGGAAATTGTCGACACTAGACTCCAGCCAGGACTCAACGTCGATTCCACCCGGTGCAATTTCTGGATAGTCGGCGCTTTCCGGACGCGAATATCGTCCAGATTCGTCCCTTCCATTGCCTGTCTCTGGCAAGGGTAGACTACTCTTGCTGCTGCTACGCCCATCAACAGCATCATTCGCCTCACGGCGAAGCGGTCGGGGCGGGGATAACGATGGCATATTGAGATCTACAGATGACGTCTCGCCTTCGTGCTGTGTCGACAAGGCTTGTAGAGAAGACGACACGTTAATCTTGGGAAGCACAGGGTAATTCCGGTGCATCAAAGAAGAGCGTCGCTCTGGGGGTGGTGTGGGACATGTCAATGGTGATCTGATACGTTTTTGATCACCTGTACTCGAAGATTTGCTGCTAGCAGGGGACATTTTTGGCGACTGTTTTAGGGATACCTGTGGCGAGGATGGGGGAGAAGCTGTCAAGTTCGGACGCAGCACAGCTGAATTTAAAGACATACTTCTCGATTCGTCTTGGTCATGCCGTAGTGACAAGTACTGAGCAGCTGTCTGAATGTTAATCATGCTGTATCTGCGATCTGGAGAAGTTGGGTCTTCAGCATCTAGATCCATCCAGCTCTGACCGGCTTGTTTTTTCCCTTGTATCACAAGCTTTAATTTCATTTCATTTGGTGGCTCTAACTTTTCAGAAGTTACCGAAGTGGCTGTTGTGGCGATCGATGCGTCCCGTGTGCCGATTGATGGAGGCATCAATCCGCCAGAGGATTCGCTACTGGCCGAATCGGAATCACTACGGTTTCGATGAGACTCGTTCCGAATCGTAAAGAAATGCGATTGTGTATCATTCACATTTTGTAGCGATCTCGCCTTCGCCATCGTATCTAAAAGATGAGACGAATTAACAGCGCTCAACGAACTGTCTTGAAGTGAATATCGTCTCTTAGTTCCATCGTCGGCCAAGGACGGTGCTGGTGCACCAGCAGTCAATTGCCTCGCTCTGAATATTTCCTTCGAATCTTCCAAATCCCCGACCAGAAGCTCCGGGAGATTAAAGTCCATAAGGGGTTCAAAGCTCCCCATTGTGACTTTTGTTCGTGCGTTCAAAGTGAATCGGTCGGTGGCGTTGCAGGGGAGTGTAAGCCGGCAGTGAAATCCTAGGAGTTTCTTTTCGTGCGAGATGGTAAGTGTCCAAATAGTGGCTTTTTCCCACCTTTGACTAGTTGAAATCCAATATAGCGTATTATTTTCGTATTATACTCGTATTATGTTTCGTAGAGTCGCGAAAGTAAACATGTTCCTTGAAAAAAAGGGAAAAAAACAATGTTGAAGACGAATTCAAAGGAGCTAGAAATCAACAAAAACCAGACGTGCGAAAAAAGCTCAAAGCTGGGTTGGCAATCCACATGGATTTGAAGACCCAGAGAAGGGTTGAGCGGTGGACAGGGGTATCCTTTAGTGAAGGATGGAGCTGTGTTCGTACGTGGGTGGTTTTCGTAATTCGACAGAGATGAATAAATCCATGAACCATGGACCCCCGGACCAGGCCAGGGGTCCTTTTGAGAAGGCGAAAGGGTCGCAGAAGGTCGCAGAGAGAGCCTAAAGGAGGTACGGAAAACCAGTGTGGGACCTGAGCTCGTCGTCACCAAGTAGCTCTCAAAGTAGTTCCGCCCTAACAATTATTAACGAAGGTTAAAGAAATATAAAAAGGATTAAAAGAAAACAATCTCCAATAATTCCTTCTCTCTCACGATACCTACCAACGTCGGGATGGCTTAACACAAACAGCCCACACAACCTCTTCCCCAAATCACGGGAAATCAGGTATGACAAAACATCTCACCTGAGACATTCCTACATATATCCAACACTTCTAACATATAAGTATATGTAGGTAGTTAGTTATCCTAGAAGAGCTAAGAAAAATCCTTGCTTCTTCCCACAAAGTTCGAAAGCTTGGGGGGTCTTGGGGACTCTTTGACATTTTCTTGAGACTTGACCGTCCGATCTTCTCGCCAAGGGATCGCTTTCTAGGGTAGTATTTGACCATAGTAGCGTCCTCATAGGAACCAATCAGTCGATTTAATTGAGAGGTTCAAGAATCCATTCGCCAAGTTCATACGATGCAACGCCGCTATCGTTTCTGGAAATTATTCCTGTCTAACTAACCAATTGACTACTTTGTACTTGACCGCATTACACCATATTTTTATTTTTCCTAATGCGGAGATTTTTCTGATGAGCCATGGCAGCAAGGTCTGCTATGGTCTACCAACCAGATTCTAGACCCTTGGTTGAAGAAAGATGATCATGGCGCAAGATTAACTATTCAGTTGTCAGATGGAAGGAAGGGACTATTGTGGACGATCGAAAGAAAGCTCCGAGGCCAGAACGACGCCTCCTCCAAACTCTAGCTCTACATAGGTGTACATATGCATTCGGTTGGTGTGTAATTAGGTAGCTGGTCCATCAGTAAACCCGGCTTCTGTGAAGTCATAATACTTGGTATCCAGATTATTCCCCGGACAAAAATGATACCTAAATACCTAAAATAGGTAATAAGTTAATTGGTTCTTGCTTTCCCTCAGATGACTTTTTCTTTCCATACCCCCTTGCATCTGAAATAAGAAGTTTATTCGGTCGAATGACAATAATACTTGATCTCGTTATAGCTGGCAAGCGATACGACAGATAGGCGACCACGTTGCGCGTAAAGCTGCTTCTGCCCCATTCGTGGTGCAGCCGTGGAGGATTGGCCTACTTGATTCCGTTTATGTATCGTTGTACATAAAAGTCGGGCACGGTTAGGATCTCCACCTGATTCTCGAAGCTGAGTGAAGCCTCGCGGTTGGATTGGCCAGCTAGAGGCGGAGCTCAGACATGCTGCAGCACTATCGTCAGTTGCAGGATTTAGTTTGGCTCGTCTTGGTGGCTCGTCTTGGCTACCCGCATGGCTACCCGCATAGCTATGTATGTAGTACGTAGTGTAAACCCGCGTGGCCAAGGAATCATGGTTTCCGATGAACAAAGACCGTGGTCAAAATGATGTGATGGTATCCAATGAAGACTGGCAAAAAGGTATAAGAATGAACTGTCCAGGCGGAGGATAGCAACAGGATGAACCATCGGGCGGGAAGATGAAATCGATTGGGAATAACACACGTACGTAGCCGCCGTTACAAGCCTCCCATTTCCGTTGTACAATGTAGGAATACCACATCGCTTCTCGACGGCCTAACTTCATGCAATCACCCATTCGGTCTTTTTCTGCGCATGATGCATGAAGTTGCGGGCGAAAGAACCAGATGGGAAAAAAATCTGGATCACGAATATATAGTCCGGAAGCTATTTGAAGGTCTAGTCGCGATAGGGTAATAAAAGATAAAGAAACGGGATTAACATTGATAATTATAATTACCTTACCCAGATTTGATGTAACATATACAAGAAACTTAGCTTTTTTTTTTTTTTCTCTTAACAAGGAAAGAAGGTATGGAAGTAATAGATCTATCTTACTTTAGGTACGCCATATATACATGGCAGTAGCTTCCCTAGGTTTTACATAAGATAACTAAGAGAGACATATGAAATGCTCCAGATTCTATGTAGATTCCAAACTTTTATTATTCAATGGAAGGCGCCGCACCCTAATGCCAAGCCCTGAGGCTACGCCGCATTGCCGGCTCCACCGACAGCCACGCACGACCCGCATAACGTTCTGCATGTTAGTGGGGCGTGTTAATGATCAACCACCAATGAAGATTTGTGGGGGAAAAGGTAAAGGAAAAAAAAAAAAAAAAAAAAAAAAAAAGAGGTAGCTGCACTAACATCTTTAAAATATCAAACATATAAAACAGCATTAAGAAAACATAAACAACCAGTCATATACGTGATCTTCGCATAATACCAAAGTAAGAATATTACGGGATCTACATACGTAATCGAACCAATCCTAAAAATTGCCGAAGACACTAACAGTGGGTATTGGGGAATACCTATTGAGTTTGGTTCGCACCCAATTCCATGATAATTCCGAATCTACTTTAGATCCATCACGAGATCACATGGAATAGGGGCCAATGTTGACCGAAACTTACTTGGTTTCCGTGGCTGGGCCACCATTATCTAATAATACCGCCATATCAAAAGATGCCGGTATTTACGAGCACACGCTCCACCCCAGCCATTCGACGACGACTACATTTAAGAAGAGCTCTGCTCCCCGCCATTGTCTGGCTGTGAGTGACACGCATGTGTTTACAGCCCAGGAAGACAAATCTACGGTACACGTTTACTCGAGGGCCAAGGGTAATCAAGAAGCGTTGGTTACTTTTCCAGAGCGTATCCGGAGTATAGCTCTGCAAGACGATGTGCTTTATCTGGGATCTCAAGAGGGTAGGCTCTTCATATGGGAGGTCTGTACCGGTAGACAAGTGACAACGTCTGCTTGCCACGTCCAGGCAATCACGTGTATTGCTGTTACGCCCTACCATCTTCTTACCGGGTCCGAAGACTCTAATATTAACGTCTGGGCCGTCCCTCGCTTACTGGAACTGGACTCGACCATCGAACATGAGCCTCAAGAGACGCTGTCAAATCACAGAGCCGCCATCACGTCTCTTGCTATCGGTTCCAGTGTGAACCCAGACACAAATATCTGCGTCTCAGCGAGCAAGGATAAGTCCTGTGTCATCTGGAACTATCAGCAAGGCGTAGCTCTACGGACACTGTTGTTCCCCAGCTCGCCACTCTGTGTGTCTCTCGATCCATGCGCACGAGCTATCTATGTCTCTTCCGACGACGGCTCGCTATTTGCTATCGATTTATTCGCCGGAAAGGCTCTACTAGGTCCTCAAAGCGTAGAAGCCAGCTCTACTGCCGTACAAGTTTCATCAGCTTTTGGTGCTACGCCTCAGGAAGCGGGAGCGGCATTGTGCATGGCGTTAAGCTACGATGGTACGACGTTAATATCAGGCCATCCGCAAGGCCAGATTCTACGGTGGGACTTGAGCAGTCGTGCCGATTCCACAGAACTAACAAACCTCAACGCTTCTGTAACAAACATCGTCTTTGTCTCACCTCTCCCGACCTCCCGATCTACTAAGCCATTTGCTGTTGTAAAGCCGTTCCTGGGAGCCCGCAGCTATAACTTCACCTCCCAATTACATTCCGATATCTCGGAAGACACGAGGTTTAGCAAGATGCTCAAAACTAACGGACTCCCGCATGATGTCTTGGAACAAGCTATCCTCGCCTTCCAGACACCGGCTGAGGACACTGTTGGGGATCAGGAACTAAAGAAGGAAAATGAAGAGTTGTGGGAGGTCATTAATGAGCAACGAGCCCTCCAGAAAAAGACTTTGCAACGGTACATCGAAGCCAAATCTGCTACTTCTTAAAAGGCTAGTTCCAATGCTCATTTTCAATCCCATCAGCCAGATTACGCTATAACTGTGAATACTACCTGATAATCTTAGCTACACGATGATACTAATGGAAACCCGATCACACTGGGACTATACGTTATATGGCATTGAAATCTCAGGGTGACATCAACTAGTGTCACGAGGCAGGCCAAGAAGCGAGGGATTCTATCTACTATGGAACTGCGACGCTCTTGTATATAGAACAAGTCCTTTGTTCTATATGTAAGATAACCAGAAACCCGACGACTACCCAGGATACGCTTAGGGTTTTGCATATCGATGAAAAGCCGGTCGAAATAGACGTGACTTCGGAATCTTTTCGTTGATACTACATATGGGCCGCCGGGCCATCTTATACCTGGGAAATCCCTTGCTCGGGGGGCGGAAGTAGGGGGGAGAAAATGTCTTCGTCGGTTACCTAGATATCAACCCGTTTATAAAGAAACTCTATTTCATCTCCTGCTACAAAATCTAAGCCCTGGTGTTAGAGCTCAAAAAACTTGGCTTAATTACTGCTTAGTATGTCTGAATATCACGTTGAGTATCTACTTGGTAGTCATAAATCAACCTATCAGCGGGAACCATCGTTACGTAGTCGGAAGTAATTACAAGTCCATACGACAACCACCAACTCAGCCTAATACCTATTCCCCACGAGGCATCAACATCAGACCACGTTATTCGCCTAGTGACCTAACTACCCGACCTAACCTGGACAAGTCTACGATAACCAGCTAATACCACGCCAAACCACCTAAACCAGAACCATACTAGGTTGGAAGATTTTGAGCCTCAATACCACGGTAATGGACTAACAAGGCGTAGTTGGCATCGGGATCCCCCCATTGCTTGCCTACCTCGGCGACGTACACGTGGAACGCTAGTTCGTGGCGACGAAGTCTATCGACTATTGACTACTTAGCGTCCGGCGCTAATCGGTCGATGTCACTTTGATACCTACCTACCTACCTAGGTTAGGTATTCATCGTACCAGTTTTGAGATAGCGGTTAGGTTGTCTCCTTATTTTATATCTATACCTATATATTCTTTTTTACATAGCCGGCTGTTAGGACGCGCAGAGTAGTTGTGCAACGAATGTAGAGAATGTAGAGAATGTAGAGTGTCGGTGATGTAAATACCTATGTAAATATGTCTACACTAGTAGGTGTCCATATTCTAGTCTCTACGAATCTGACATACCCAGAGATACGTGTTATCTAGAGGCACCGTAATGGTTTCCGGTTACACGATGATGCGAGGACTAGGGAGACAAAGGGCGTAAATAGGTCGGGAGTATCGGGATCCTCGACGCCTACTATATCGCCTTTTCAGTATCTACATATTCTATTCGCGTCGGGTTACTTAACTGTAGATCTTACCACCATGAAAGTTCATAGGTGTAGAGTTTTCTATCCCGATGTATCTAAGGACATGCACCTCGCGCCGGAATACTCCATGCGGTTGCATACATTCATTCTATATATAGGTGGGGAGGTATCTTCTTCGAAAACGCAAGACGCAGCATTAGTAGGAATCACTGTTAGACAAATATATTGCAAGCATCGACGGTTGCAGAAAATGTGTTCAGCAACACTCTAAGCGTGACGTGTCGTACATGACATAACATCCCTCTCCCCACGCTGCATGATCAACATCTACCTACCATCTACATGCAGATATGCTTGCTTGCTCGCTTGCTACCCCGAGAGAACACCTATCCAGCTTCGCGACACCAGCCTCGCATAAACATACATGTACGATATGCACATATCCAAGTTAGACCCTCCCGAACCGGGTCAACGGAGTCCTCGAACGACCAAATGAACCATCTATTCCACCTCTCTGGTCTCTACCTATCCTAGGTGCACAATCGCTGCGCACAGTATATAGGTAGGTAGGTTAAGCATGCCCAAGGATCCAACACCCCGGCATGCAGACCTAAGGTAAAGTCGGCCAGGTAAGGTATCTTCGGCAAGTATGCGACAAAACCAAGAAGAAGCGTACGCGGAGGAAGGCCGTTGGTCGACACCTCTCACCTTTCAAGCGATGCGCAGGTCATGTGCCCGTTGTGCGAGTTCTAGCGGTTAAGCCTCACTCGCGCCGCCCACATTGGTCCTAGCGGACCAAACTTGACCAACATCACATACCGCATCCATCCCCTCCCCATTCCCGTCCCCACCTCTGCCAACCTCTTCCGGGCATCTGCCTTTCCCGTTTCGGTCGCTATTTTCTTCTTTCTGAGAAAAAAAAAAGAGGTAAAACGCGCATGAACCGATAAATACACTTGATATGCTTGCTTTCTCCACCGGCCGATCTAGTACTGCAGGGCGGGGTCAGTAAGGAAGGGAGAGATATGATACAGCCCGTACTTTCGACGGCTGTGGTAGTCTGCAAGGTGAGCCGAAACAACCCACCTAGGTGTGATGAGGCCCGTAAAGTCAGGTGGTCCAAGCGACGAGATCTACCTTGGACCCCTTCCATGTGGAGGCAGAGCCTCGGATGTTACCTCGATCTATTTTCGTATAAGCTCAAACTCGTTATACGAGTCAAGATCGTCGAAGGCAGGGTATTTGAAAGCCTTCCTTCCACCCAGTCGATCAACCGCCAAGCTATACCCTCACGAACCCTCAAATCCCCGAAACCAAACCCCCCAGGTAAGTTAAGTTACCGGGTAGCTAGCATATAGATCACATGAATAAATCGCCTACACTTCAATCACTCCCCAATTCAAAAAGGGGGGTTATTCGAATATTTTGGCGGCAAAGTGGGTATATATATATTCTCGGATGGGAAATGCCTATTTCTCCGTAACGAGTAAGTATTGTAGTATCATAAATGGATTCTCAAATATGTAAGTTGCCTGCGCAGTCCGGATCTTCAACAAGAAAACAAAAGCAAGATAAAAAGCTCCACATCGAAACCCAAATGTCCCGAAAGTAGAAAGTAAACGGTCGGTACGATAACTCGAGGAATCTACATGTTCGTAGAGCTCCTTATTCGAGCTTGGAACGCTGTCGTTCGTTTGCTGATCCGCGACGTATGCATACTATGCCATCCCCATGCAATACGATGAACATGCAAGCCTGCCCATAACCCTGAATGTTTGCCCCAGAATGCGAAAGGGTATTCGCTGTGATATTCTTCCGATAGAACAAACGTTGGTCCGAAGAAGCGCTGCGGAATAGCAGCAAAATACGAAACCGAAATGCTTATTGAACCCATTAGAGAGCCTCCTCGTCCTCGTTTCAATTGATCGTAATAAGCGCCTGATTTTCCATTGTATAGAATATTCGCTCCTAAACCGCTTGGCTATTCTATAATTCGAAAAGGTGTACTGACGACTAGAAGTCGCCTGCCCGCTGTATCTGAATCCTCATTCAAGGCCTTGCCCTCGCCCACATTCCCCCCATGAGCTCTCGAGTGAGAGCTACAAGAGAAATCACAGAATAACACATCTAGGCCGGTGGCTTGAACCTCGTTCCCCATCTTTCCTCCGTCTTCGCCTTTTATAATAGGATATGGAGTATGGATCGAACTTGTCATCTTGATCCTCGACGGGCTCTGCGGCATCATATTTTCGCAGCATTTGTCGACATAGATCGATGAATACTTCATCAACGTTTGCTTTGAAGTATTAGTCTGGCCATTCTAAGACCACGGGGTTTCAAATACGGGTAGGAGTGAATGCATGCGGAAGAACTTGTGGGTAAATGCACTTACTCCTCGTCCGAGCACTAGCTTCGTAGTATGGCGCACCCCATCTCTCCGAGATTTGGAAGCCTTTGGTGCGTGGCACGGACCTCTGGTCTTCTAGATCGGCCTTGTTCCCACAGATAACAATTGGCACGGTCTCGTCGTCTTTGATACGGATGATCTCATCACGTAGCCCCGCCAGCTCAGTTAATGACGAACTTGAGGTGATACTGTAGACTAGTAAAAACCCTTGACCAGTTTTCATGTACAGATCCCGCATAGCAACTAGAGCTGAGTTAGTGTAATCACCAAGTAAATGGTGCATCGAGCGATGTGACCAACCGAATTGTTCAGTTCCTGCAGTATCTAGACTGTGGTCTTGTTAGTCATGCTAGAACGTTGACAAGAAAAGAATGGTGGGTCATGTTTGTAGTTGGCATTGTCTTACATCTCTAGAACTACCTGGCGACCCTAGTCCGAATGTGTCAGCAGACATTTGACGCCCAAACCAACGGGTTTGATATCGTGTTATAGTCACACTTACGTCGACGGCTACCTGGGTCCGATATGAGTCTTCAATGGTTGGATCATAACTCTCAATCCATTCGTTATGGACAAACTGAGCTATCACAAAATAAGAAAGCCCATTAGCAATTAGACTCTTAGCGTAGAGAATGACGCACGAGGCGTAAACAGATCGCGTCTCTTTTCAATTCAAGATGATCCAATCGGAATCAGCTGCAGCTAGGGAGGAATATTACCTGTAAGACAACTCTTCCCGACTCCGCCTAGTAGAAGTTAGCGGCGGTTACACATAAGCAAGGGGAATAAAGGGTTCAACATGGGGGAGTAAACCTCGAAGAAAAAAAAAGCTTGATTCTACACTGCAGCCCCGAGATGGGGGAAAACATAAAAAATAATAAATAAAATAATAAATTCTTACCTGCACCTAACACAACGACGTGAAATTCCCGACTACTCGCAGAATTGAAATGTTAGTTATTTGGTCAAGAGTAGGACAAAATAAATTGAAGAATTTAAACCAGCGGAGGAGACGAACGCAGGTTGGTAACGGCCTTGTCTTGGAGGAGGCATATTTTTTGATGAAATTTTTTTTGGCCACAGCTTCAGCTTTTAAGCTCTAAGCTAGCCTCAAGCTCCAAGCTCCGGATTTCATGAAAAGCGCATCAGAGGCGCTAAGGTAAGAAAAAAATTTTGATCAGCAAAGCAAAAATCCGTCAGCCCGTCAGCTCGTGTCTGTCACTGAAAAGCGACAAACGACAAAGCAAAGACCGAGTTGGGGTTTAGCTGGAGTGTGGTGGTGAAAGTATCGTCATCTAAGTGGTAGATGGGGAAACGGCTCTTATTTTATGTCTTGCACCTTAGAAGCTAAATGTCAGAAGCTAGATGCGCTGGATGTTGGTCTGTTGGAGTATGATCGTTGTTGACGAAAGGTAAGGTCAAGCGGATTCAAGCGGATACCTAAGGTCGAGGTATATATGTGATATAGCTTTTATATATGTAGGTAGCCGCTTAAAAAACAATCAGATAAAAAAAAAAGAGCCGCGTTGGTTGAAGTCGGGGAACGGGGATGACGAAAATAAAAGCGCGGCTGGCCCCTTTCCTTGCTTGAAGTGACGAACCAGGGAAGGGAATCAGACGCAGCAATTCTTCGGTACGCCCGTGAGAGGATGGGAAGGGGAAAAAAGATAAACGGGGGAGACTAGGTACAGAGCCAGAAAGTTATTTAGGGGGCCAAAAAGAGGGGTAGATATTATATGTTTATATGGTTATGTGGTTATGTGGTTATGTACATGTAAGATGGATTAAAGATGGTTCTTAGAGGTGAATGGGAGGAAATAAATGGTCAAAATGAAAATGCAACAGCATTACACCTAAGCACTTAGGCGCATACCGGTACGGTTCAGTCGGTACGGGTTTCTTAAGAGGTAAGTACTAGAATACCTCTGTACAGTAGTTGTAGGTACCCTGGACTAGGTACCTGGTAGCGTATATGTGAGGTAGGTACCGTAGGCATGCAGCCAGCACACCCCTAAGAAGGAAAAGGAAAAAAAAAAAAAAAAATGCAACCCCGGTCCGGCTAGGTAAGGTACCTAGGTAGATAGGTTAGATTGATAAATGGGTAAAAAGATAGATGTGGAGTTTTGGGCAAGATGTACGTCGATGATGATGATAACCACAGCAATAATAAGGTCGATAGGGTTTGCGTAATTTAGAAAGTGTAAAAACGTACAAGAGATAAAAAGAACAATAAAAAAGAAAAAAAATCGGTCGGGAGCGGAAGCCAAATCTAGAACTATTGTATCTTTCGGGTAGTTATCCCTTCCCTTGGTTGTAAGATGTAGTTGTATTTTTGAGGCAAAGGTTTCTTATATGAGGTATGTTGAGCTTCATAAGTGTTCAAGCTTGTAAGGTAACTTCGGTAACTTCCTAAAGGTGTACATTATGTAACTTCCAAGGCTTTTTAATGTGGTCTTGATGTAAGATGCGTAATTGCCAAATGCCAATGTACCTAAAAGAGTGGTACAAATACCTTCCTAGGTAACCTAGTACCTTTTGGTAGGTCGGTTTGGTATGGTCGGGCCGCTCTTTCGTGCGGGCGCGTTTATTAACGTTGTATCGAGGTGAGCGAGGTTGTTCGGGGCGGCTTAGACTTCCCTCTAGGCTTTCCTCCTAGCTCTCCTAGGTAAGTGGTTATGTGCCAGGTATATAGGTTATAAGGTAGCAACGGCGGCAGATGTAGCTTCTATCTTACCTATTATAATCTTGCTAGTCTTGCTCTATCTCTTTTTTTTTTCCTGCCTGTGCAGGGCTACGTTAGGCGCTGGTAGCGGACCCTACCTACATTGCAGTTATTTGCAGCCATTTGCAGCCATTGCAACTATGCTATTGCAGCGAGAAAAAAAAAAAAAAAAAAAAGAGGCATGTTCTGTATGGATTAGACAATTTCGTACATCACTGTAGTACCACAACCGTAGTACACAGCTATAGTACCATACTTACCTACATATAATAACTAGTTACCTTGACTACTTTATACTACCTTACACTTATATGCCCACCTCATTATATACATACCTACATTACAGCCATTGCGACTTCTACTTGCGCTTTTTACCTTGGAGGAAAGTACTACCCCGTAGATGGAGTGCATGATAACTTGGTTGCACAAACCCCACGCCAATCCAATGGGCTGACGGACATTCTTTTAGACTTTTTTTTTCTGATTTCTGAATCCTCCCGCCTCTTTTTATCTCGAGTAACGTAAACTCTCCCTCCCTTGTACAAGTTGAGAAAAGAAAAAAAAGGAATCGGAAAAAAAGAAAAAGCAAATAATATAAGGTACATAGGTACTTATTTAGGTACCTACTAAGTTTGTTAGCAACATTAAAGGGTCGTTTGCATCAGTAATCCAATATCTTCAATATCCTTCATTTACATCCTACTTGCGTCATACTTCACAACTCCTCTATCCTAACGCCCCCTTCATATTTTATTTTATTTTATATTCATATTTATATTTATATATATATCTCCCACGAACCACCTGAAACTACTTTCATACTTATACGCCTCATGGCTGAACCAACCCGTAAAAATACTACGTTGCTCATACTTTCTCTTTCTCAATTTTAATCTTCTCGGCAAAGATGATCTCGTTACTAGGGATGAAATCATTCTTCTTGGTCGCCGGTTCGCGCGCGCGTTTGATCTGATCTCATGCAAGAGCTCCAACTTAGAGTTACAGACGAGTTATTGGATAAGATGCATTGGACGACGCGGTGCCGGCTAAGAGAGGAAACTTAAGCGGGTTGACCCTGCACGGACAAGCCTATTGTTTGTGCTGGATGCTAGCAACTAAGTTGCTTCTCATACTATTCCGTGCTTGGTGCATCTCCGCTGGTAGTATGGCGGCATGGCAACATGGATTGTCGAGTTTCGAAAAATGCCCGGGTGAAGTTGGCAAATCTGGATGCTAAGTCCGCCAATACCGGAGCATGATTAATTCGAATGCCGCGAAACCTTGCACAAGTCTTTGGTTGAGCTGAAAGGGGCAACTCGCATTTGTTAGTCGATTATCACCTGGTGCCATATAAGTTATTTGTCGGTGAAAATATTGGGTAGTTCAGCTGTCTGTCCCTCCGAGCGCTTCCGATGCACACCCAACAATGCACCAACTATCCAGCTACGCTCGACCGGCCGGTAGTGCTTGTAATGGCTTATAACTTAAGTATGGTTCATCTCGCGCATTCGACATCTGAGAACCTAGACGAGCTAGACGAGGCTCTAAGAGGAGAACCCTGGATATTTCCTTCGTCGATTACCCAAAAAGAGCAGATGATCCTACCTCCACTCTTACCATAACCTAGGAAGTATTTTGCCTGATGTTTCTAACTATACATACCTACATAACCAAATCTACACACGGTACAATACCTAGGAAGATTATGCATGCGTTACCGTCCGTCACCTGACAGGTACCAGCTGCGCGCCTTGCAGACCATACGTCCTAAGTTCTACCGCCTCGATATACCATGTCGGTATAAAAAAAAAACATACGATCACTCGTTCTAATAAACTTGCATTCCACCGCCAGTTATAAATTCAATATGAACAAGCACATCCCAGTTGGCATGACTGTCGGAGGTGATCGGCCTAGCTCCCCGGGGTTTTAAATGCATATCAAGTACCCAAATATTCCCCCACTCTCCTTATAAGTTGGGTCTAGGTCTTTGTCCGGACTTGGTCTGGGTACTTTTGACCATGTTAGACCTTTTAAACCCTGAGGCTCCCCCAGCTCATTAACAATATTCTTATATATGAACCGCGTCGCATCCCGCTTGTAATCGTTCCGACCCAGCTCATATCGGGGTTGACTTTACCCATCAAAGAAACTGGACGTTGTACCAAATCTCCATTCGAGTTTGAGCTACCTCAGATCCCGATATTCAATATCGAACCATTGCGCAACCTCCCGTACTTGTCTACCTAAAAGTATACACGAAATAGGTCCAAGGCTCGCCAAGGCTCGTCCAGCTGTGCTCTCTTGAAAACCCGCTTCCGAGTCATCGACCGGCTATGGTTCCGATTGAATGATATTTCGGAACGACGCCCATCATTGTCCCGCACCCGCTCTCCCAGTGTCTACCATAGGATGTGAAGGTATGCAAGCCATACAATTAGAAGTATAGTATAGTATCGGAACTCCGACGTATCGTAGGCTTTTCACGTACGGCTAAAACTTGGATAGTTACCTACCTACTCAAGTGGGTTCATACTACCGTTGTTGCTGTTAGCTGAGGTAGGATAAGGCAAGTATTCTCTACAGCTGAAGTCCGGGCAGATGTGCGCTGGACTATACCGAGTCCTCCCATGACGTATCCGAGCCAGATCTGGTATGAAGTACATACTGACTTTATTATTGAGCCTCACATAAACGAGAATAGGTTGTCAGATATATTGATTATGCGGCATTGCATTCCTACGTGGGGGTAAAACTGTGGCTTGCAAGAAGCCTCATTCTCACTTAAAGTGACCTTGGTAGGGCTTTTATTGCTGCCTGCCATATCATAAAACTTTGACGATTCACCATCTCATACACTCGTAACAGCTCTTCAGTTCCATGGCGATTAGCGACAATCCTTGTGTTATTCCCAATAGTATCCCGGTAGAATCCAGCTCCGTGCTCGCTAAAGCAGAATATCTTGTGCAGTTCTAATCGTCCTAGATTCCGCCCCCAAGCTGGCGCGTATCATACCAATTAGTTGACCGATCCGTAAAGCTCTCGATTCGCAGCTAGGCTTCTCCAGCGACTACCCCTAACAATCTCGCAAAGTATTACCATACCCCGCTGTTCCCTGGAGTGATATATAGATCCGAGGGTCCGAGATTATTTCGTTAGGATGTAGGTAGCTCGCTAAGAGAAATTATCTCATGTCTAGGACGCTCCAGACGAATATCACATCTGATGGTATGCGGGCTAAGTTAGGTAGACCTTTCCGTAATAGCCCATCCTCGACACGGTCAGCTCGGTAAAGCGGTATTACAAAGTAATTGCTTGCGTACCACCTTGATATCCATCCAAATGTTTGTGTAAACTCGAAATAAGGTCTCCCTCCGAGCAACAAGGTAGGACTTTGTACGACTCCTGTGACCCAACAATGGTCGTTAGCCGAGAGTTGTAGTATCATTTTGGTCCGATAGTCAGGAGATTTTGTGACCCAAAGTTCGGGCCTTTAGTCTCCTAGACGCTTTCGATATTCTTAAAGTGTTACGTACCAGATTTATTTACTCCGATCTAGAGATCTTCGCCCAGGAGTGTGATCTGCGAATTGGCAGACGGGTCTCGGTAGTTTAACCCCATCATTTGCTTCTCGCTTGGCTTGCGGCTTAGAGATTAATAGGCGTTGGCATCACATGCTTTTCGTTGGTTAGGTCGTGTGCCCCAAGCTTGTTAATGAATATTCGGAGATGACGTTGCCGTTGCACAGAGAGGAATACTTTTACGAGTCTTTTCTACGTCTGTCACTTGCATGTCTCCTAGTTCGGACCTCTGGCTGGAGGTTTATCTATAATATAACGTCTCCGGCTGTGCTTAGAAATTCCACGTCTCTTTATCTATGAGCACCTATGTGCGTATATTCCCCCGGAGTTAAGTAAGAGTAAGTACGTCTTCTCTTCAAAGCTACGCCTTAATGTCTAGATATTGGTTGGTTTCCCTTTATCCCGCGGGCTTAAATATATTAATAAACCACTCGGCGAACCGCAATATCTGTCCCTCCAACGAGTATCCCATCCCAAAGGTTAGCGTCGGTAGACTGGTGTCTTCGTAATCCATGTCCGAGGAGGGAGTTCGAGGATCTCTACGAACGGTAGCGGGGAGGGAGGAGATGGTTAACGGAGAGGCTCCCGAAACCTCCTCCTACATCCTTTGCCTGATCCATTCGTTGCTTGTATAGATGCCGCCTTTATTCATACACACGGGAAGCTCCGCGTGTAGACGATAGCATATCGCCAACTTACGGCTCCAGTCCTAGTTCAAAGTCGTAGTCTATTCATCTCCCCAGGGACCCGAAGGGCTACACGGACTACTACGACATGGCAATATACAACGTGGAAAGGTTGTATCTCCCCAAAGATAGCGGGACCGGGATGAGACTGACGGTAAGGATTTGACCTTTTTTAAAACAAAAATGCCATCCTCTGCAACCCCATATGAAAGAAACAGCAGGGGTAGCCGCAAGATGCGACATTGACGTTGTCTCAGCCCGATCCTCTTCTTTCCGTTTGACAGGGGAGAGCTTCACAATAGCTCCGATACCAGAAATCTTTTCGAGAGGACTATCGAGAGGTTGGGAAAAAGGCGTGGTGAGGGGCTGACGGAATGGAACGAGGTGTACGGATCCGTACTTGGCGCGACTACTACTACTACTACTACTACTACTACTTGTAGTACAACAACTTACTTATAGAATCAACAAGACAAGAGAGCAATTACCTAGCTTCCAGCTTCAACATCTCCTCGAGCGGCACTGACAAGTCCTAAAGACCTTCAGCCGACTCACAGCAAGGGTTCATCACTCCCCGTCCCTAAGAATCGCTGGAACAGCCGAACCGAACAAAGAACGTCGCAACGACCCAAGCAAAAATACAACACACTCAAGAAACAAGATGGCAGCAAGAGCGAAGGAAATAAGAACCTCCCCTACTCAATCTCTTAACCTAGCTCCCAACTCCTAGCGTATTCGGATTTGCCACTCTACTCGCTACGACAGCGGGAACCACGATACCACGGATAAATACGAAGCCCATCACCTCAAGTGCGCGTTGGCTCACGCGCCTGGTCTGGTAACATCGGAACCGACACTTGCAGTCACCCCAACACGTTTAAATCAACTACACTACACTGCACTACACTACCTTACTACCCTACCACGCACATAATTCTCCCTTTCCCTACCATCTACCCCAGAAAAAGCTCCCCCCCCCCCATCGCCACGCGAAACCAAACGAAACGAGACGCGGTCCCCCGCGTCCGGCTATATACACGTGGCGTGGCGTCCCGTCCCGCGCGCGCCATATGCTGACATTGCGATCATCGCAGAATGCTGCCGCGCCAATCTACCTCCATGACACCCTCCCTGCGCGAAGTCTGAACCCCCCTCCGGCGGGTTCCCGCGCTTATACAGCAGCGCGAGACTTCAGAACGTAGGTAGGTACGGAAATTTACAGAAACGATTTACGGGGGCCGAACAAACGCAAAACTATGATTAATCAAGGCCTGGATGAATATGAGGAGACTCGACGGAGAACAACCGAGTAAGTTCTCAAGCAACCCATTAACAATTTACAAGCAGCAACGCCGGGGCTAAATTACGCTGGCCACCCATCCATCATCTATCCGCCCATTCACCCATCTCATGCGATATATCATACAAACGCATTATTCGCTACCCAACTTCCACCCTGCCTTGGAACGTACACACTAGGCCGCGCGCGAATGGTTACAATAAGACGGCCGATCCTTCCCGTCCCTGGATTCTTTACATATTAAGATCTTAGCTAGGGCATCTAGGTTGAATAATTTTACAAGGCTAAGAAAGTGTGATATGCAATAGACGACCCTTAGATGATGCGGTAGAGTGAAGGTTAGGAGATAAAAAAAAAAAAAAAAAAGTAGATATGATAGATGCTTCCTTTCTGGTATGGATGTGAATCGAGGTGACCGTCTAAAAAATCGCTAGCTATATTACGACGACAGAGGAAAACAGAAACGAAAAGAGAAGCGGCCAAAAAGAAATAGTCATTCGCTCCCCCCTGTTCGTCTGGAAACATGATACGGCTTTGTTCCGTTCTGTCGGCTAGAACTCGTCAAGCGAGAAGAGAGAAAATGATGAACGACGGCGACAAAGGTGTAATAGGAAAGCTCAACAAACAGCCCCTTAGCAAGACCAACGCGGTCTTCCCCTATGCCTTGCTTCATTTTGCTGGTCTCGAGTCCCCCCTTTCCATGCCTTATGCCTTTATGCCGCGTTTCCGGATCCGCCCGTGCCCTATTCTGCAAAGATATAAAACCCATGCCCAAGTACTCCGTCGCTTTTGCCCTCGCTCATCGCATGTGCTTCCAATGACCGAAGAGAACCCTCTCTTGTAAGATGATGATGCGCCTATCGAAGCTGGGAGAATGCTGGCTATGCTAATATAAGTCAAGGAATGCTGATATTCGAGGCCGTTCCCCCCTTCCCCCGGGATCATATGTCGACCTCTTCAGATGCAGGATGCTTCGTGACACCGGTTGATTGCCCAAGTATCTCACCATGTGAACCCAATATCAGCCCGCCTGAGCTCCAAAATAATGAAGGATCCAAGTATATATGCCGCTCGCTCCGTCTGACACCAATCCCAAACCCTTTTTTGTATCCAATGAATTTTGACAATGCGCGCAGAAGAATGGTATCGCTTTTTTTTTTTCTTTTAAGTTTTGGTTTAAACATAGACGGGTGTCAGATAAAGTGTCTTTTTTCTTTTCACCATGCTTCGAATTGTGAACAGACCGATAGATAATACAACCGATTCGCCCTTCCATCCCAGATATAATCCCTCGACGATGAGTTCGGCCAACGCGATAACCCCATAGATAACAACCTGGACCAAGTCCATAACCGAGTTCGTCCCAGGTTACTTGAACCGGATAGGGGAAAGCAATAACGCAGAGGGGCGGCCGGTAAAAGTAAAAACGTAATGCTAATGACTCGCTTAACACAAAGTGAAATAAACACCAGAACATACCTCCCATGACCAAGTCTCAAGTAAAACACCGGTATGACTCTAAACTCCCAGGCTGCCGATGACCACACGGTGGCTCGCTGAGGGGAATCATATTAATGAAAAAAAAGTCGACGCCGACGCTAGAAACCATGCATAACCACCATCCCATTTGCAAATGCAAATACATATGCAGCCATTAGCCAAACGATCCCCAATTTGAGGATTTCAAATCCACCACCCATCAAGCGAGTAAAACTTCGTGTGGAGCAAGACCCCACGTATTTGGATCTCCCGTTTCGAATACCTTCCCAAACGCCAATAGTCGATTCCCAAAACACATGATGCATGTATCTATAATCGATTCAGTAGGTAGGTTAAGGATCTATCGCCCCATCATATACGGAGGAAATGCTGATGCGGTTCCGTTAACCGCAGAAGAACCACCGCCAGCCGATAGTGGGCCGTTGTACAACGGGTTATTCCATACATTACTGTTAGTACTAGGAAAGCTTGCCGAAGAATATGGCGTGCTTGTGCTACCAGGTGTCGTTGATCCGCCATTGTAAGCAATGCGACTCAGGCCAGGGGGGGCCGCAAGACCCGGTGGGGGGCCATTCGCGGTTGTAAAGCCGTTTCCGGGACCCGCCATCATCCCGTTCATACCCGCGATGGACCCGGGGCCATTCTGTCCTGGGGATTGGCCAGAACGCACCCCCAACGGATTCTTGGAAAAGCTTAGACGAATGCCTCCCTTGATACTGTTATGAAGAAGTGTACCATATAATTCATGAAGAGCTTTGGTCGCGAATGACACATCTTCAAATTCGACGAAGCACATCGGGCCATTCTGCTTAGTGCGGAAACAAAGGCGTTTGTAACCTCGTTGTTTAGAGAACATGGCCTTGAGTTCTTCTTCAGAAGTATCGATTGGAAGGTTACCAACGTAAAGCGTATTGCACGGCGGATTCTGGTCTGCAGGGTTCACAGGCGGAAAGTTACTATGACGTGGGTAGTGTTGGTTGCCCATCTGGTAATTCATCGAATGACTTGCACTATTCATCACGGTCGGAGATATAGTATTGCCGTGCGCTGACAGAGGAGTCATGCTTGGATGGCCATATTGTGATAGAGATGCCGGCCCACTGGTCGCGGTGTTTAGAGATAAGTTGGCCATGCGACCAATAGGTAGTTGCGGTGCCGTGGCTCTTCGCTGCTGCGTCGCACCATTCTCGGCGTAGGCAACCGGATCTTTAAGCAGCTCACGCGTCTCGTCGTCTTCTGCAGCATCGTGATTAATGAGAGTCTTTCCCGAGATGCGTGTGCGCTCTGTGAGGTGGTTACCGATTGGCGATTGTGGTGAGAAGAGACTTTGATAATGCGCACTCGACTCAGGATTTGGCAGTTCGTTACTTCCGTATATGCCATTCATAGGGGGCGATATGTTGTCTAAAGACTGAAACGCACCGTTGAATCTTGACGACTGGCGCGAAGCTTGTCCCGAAGATGTCGTCGAGGAGGGGGCGCTAGATGGAGCAGAGATCGCACCATCAATCGGATATCTCCTGGACGTGGTAGGGCTACCTGACACAACCTCGACAATTAAGTCGACGTCGCTCGAGCTGATAGACTTGCCATGCAGCATATCTTTAGCTTGCTGTGCCCCGGCAGGGGTTTTGAATCTCACAACCGCGGATCTAAAGCCTAGATCATCTGGTTGCTCCGTGGAAAGCATTTCGATATCAACTAGCTCCTGCGAGAAGAGGAGCATGAAGCTGAGCTTTTCTTCGGTAGTGTCGACTGGCAAGCGCCGAATCAGTACGGAGGAACTAGGCGAAGGAGTCGCGACGAACGGCATGCCGACGGGTTTGGTAGTCGCATCGCGTTCGAAATGGTGCATGGTACCGATAGACAGCGGATACGGCGATTGGGAGGGCGCAGTGGTAGATCTAAAGGGCTGCGATTGCGAATGTGGTAGAAAGCCGGACGCGGACATGGTGGCTTTGGTAGATATAGTGGTAGTGGTGGGTGGAAAAGGACTCGCGCGGCTCGAAGACAAAGGAGAAAAGGTGGATTTGGTAGATGTATTTGAAACTACAGCTGAGGTACTTAGATCCACGTTCATGCTTAGAGATGCATGCAATATCAGTCGCCCTACAAGAGGTGCCTGGATTTCTGGGGCACTATGACAATACACGGTCGAGTGCTTGAACGACGATCGCGCTGATCGTGGGACAACACGAAATAGATGTCGCGGGCTCGCGGCGGCGGGCCTTTTTATTCCCCTTGCTTTGGCGCGATGCGATAGGGTTGGTGTTAGCAGGCAAATTGTGGGTGCGCCCGCAGGCTGCGGCACGCAGGATAGGAAGAAATATAAAAGATTTTTTTTATTTTTTTGAGTAAGGCGTGTATTACTAGTCGATGTGATTGAAAGGATATTAGATATTGGATTGTCCAATCTCGAAGTGGCGACGACACGGCCGCAAAAAATGGGGATAGGTGACGATTCCTTGGGAACAGGCGACACGATAAGACAAGAAGTACTAAGTAAGTACGGAGGAATACAGGTTGCAGGTTGCAGATTGCAGGTCGCCACGAAGACACATGGAAATAGAATAAACTAGGTGAGAAAAAAAATTAAGATGCGCGTCTTTTGGTTGGGTAGGTAAGGGTAAGGTAGTGTGTGAAATGTAAGCCTGGTAAAACTGTTAGATAAAAAAGTATTTGGGAATAACAATAATAATGAGTTTGGGGGCTTGGAGAAAGAGACTGTCCGAGTGCAGGTAGTAGTGGGATGGGGGGGCGTGAGAAAAAGAAGAACCTTTGAAATCTCTCTGGGTCTTTGTGCTGTCGTACAGGTAGTTTAGATGGCCTGCTCTTTCTCTACAGGGGTTTTTTAGGTAAGGTAGGAGGACCAGGAAGGAAAAGGGAAAAAAATATTTAAAAAAAAGAGGGTTAGAGGATGTAAAAGGGCTGTTCCTGATCTGGCCAGTGATGGGTGGATAAGATGTGTGGATTGAGTGGGTGGGTTTTTTGGGGTGGATGAGATGGGTGGATGGGTGTGTCTAGCCCTTGGATTGACTGATCATTTTAAAGCCCATGAGTGGTCAAGGAGGGTTGAATTGTCCCTCCCGGCTTTCTGTTTGGAAACTACCCCTCCTAGTACTTGTACTTTACTCTCGGCCCATGATACCCGTGCATATGTAGGCTAACATACCCACAATAAGTACTGTGAGAAGGGTGTTACAGGGTATTTTAAGTACCTATACCTAACCACTGTAACTTTATAAGATCCACTTAATCGAGCTTTCTTCAAGGCTAGGCTTTGAGGTCTCTCATTCTTATAAACGTCGGAAAGGTTGTTGAGCGAACAACCCAGTTCAAGTAAAACAGCAAGTAAACTATCTAGGAATCTGAGGTATATCTAAGTACCTAAATAATTAAGTCCCTATAACGCTAAGGGTTTTTTTTTGGGGGGGGGGGACGTTTTTCTCTTCAAGCTCAAGCCAGGAATGATAGACTACCTATGCTACACTAGAAAGGTTACAAAATAGGAAGAAAGCCGTTTTGGTCCTCGCACATAATTATCACTGGATCCAGGACCAGATAAACAGTAACTTGGACCCTCCACTATGGAACTCGGGACAGGTGCACGCTAGAGCCTAGGTACATACATGTAAGTATGAGGGTACGTACCGTAGTATTGCCAAATGCGTCAGGTACCTGGATACCTAAGAAGTTACTGGTCCCGAAGCACGGTTGCAGCGTGTACGCCGAAAGGACGCTAGGAGCAGCTAATTGCCGGGGGTAGGCGAAATTCCATGTGGGTGGTGTGGCAGTGTCCTTGCAGCTCTCGAGAACTGCAAGCAGGTTCAGGGCATCAGCTGCAGGAATAACGACAAAAGAAAGAAGACCAAAAAACAAAAACAAAAAAATAGTTGGAATTGCGGAAGATGACCGGGGATGTTAGCTTGTCTAATAAATTGATGACAGGCACCATGATACCCTCAAATACTACTACACATTTACTACAACTACCACTTATGTACCTATATAATTGATAATTGCACCTAATTCATTATTACAGTTACTTTATATATCCCTGTTCGCTCCCCACAGGCTCCCATCTATTCCCATTCGCTGAGATTTAACTGAGAAACATGGGACGAGTGCATTCTATGTGATTTTAATATGGACTAGTGTAAGATGCAATGCAAAAGGCGAGAGGTGTGAGGGAGCCACAATGTCTTCAAGCATAATGCGCATAGTACGATCGAGATGTTACGGGTGTACATAGGTCTAACATATATATTAAAAGCCTACCTACTTACATCACATTGAAGGCATTTTACTAAATAATTATGCCCTTTTTCAAAAAATAATCCTCTTTCCCATTATGCAGCATCTACTATGTCCATTAAACCATGTAAACCGGATCGTGTGATACTATGTAATACCATGTAACAGGATCTCGGCATGTACGTTAGTCGTGTTAGTAGGTAAAATTCGATTTTGACGATACCTATTTATTAAACTTACTCTGAGCGCTTTAGGTACCGCTCCGGGTAAGCATGGAATTGTCTATCAAGTTCTTCTCAGCACTTTAAAGCATTGGCTAGTGTATATATACATCATGTAAGATAGCATGTAGGATCATGTAGGCGTCCTATCACAATAAATTGTTATTGAAGTCAAGACACGTCGGCCCGTGGGGGTTGAGGCTCGGGATGTTACTGAATGACTGAGACAATAAGATTTCAAGATTTGTCCAGAATTATTAGTCGACTCATGTACGACCAACACCCTTTACAACGCAAATTGAGAGGTATGTATGCAATCATAATTGTGTACTAACTTTCGACTGAGGCAACCAGTTAACCTAGCTATTCGCAATGATATGGTGGTATACGGTAGCATACGGTAAAATACAGCGAGATGTGATGGCAGGACTTCGCAAGTAGGTTTAATAGCGTTTGATATCTACCTAGGTAGGTAGGCATATACGTGATTATTGTAACCGCCACCTTGCAACTAATATAAGGAATTATGGGAAACGTGCTCGGATCATTTAAAAAGCTATTCTGGGCTGAAGATGTCTAGACCTTCTCAAAGGATGTAATAAGCCTTCTTATTTACGACCCACACAAAAGGAACCCCCTCTCCATAGCTCCTCTCTCGTACCATGATGCGCAGGACTATCGTACCAATCAGAATACAAGTGTGTAAAGTGACCGGTGTGATGGATCAAAACTGGGGGTGTGATACCGAGGTTTAGATCATTCAGGACATCTGAGCTTGCTACGGTACCGAAGTTTTCTTTTTCGAGGACCAAGATCTATTAAGAAGTTATTTGAAGAGATCTACGACATGGTCTCTGGGTTGGTGAAACTGCGGTTGAATTTCAAGGCATATAAGAAACGCGACGGTTTGGAAATATAGTAATTGGTGCGGAATCTGAGCGGCACTTAAACTCTGAACTATCTATTATACAGTTATAAGGCTAGTAGTGATGAGAACCTTCTGGATGCAGGTTCGATGTTTCATTCCTTAATAGGCTCTTAAAACACTTCGGTGTGTTATGTATCAATGCAATCCAGCTAGTCATCATAGCATTGAAACCGTCACAATAGGAGATACACCCGAGCATTTACATCACCGAGGCCTTGTTTCCTCTGCTTGGATCCGCAACTGGCTAGGAAGTGTGTCCTGCTCTAAACAAAGATGTAAAGATTTTCGACCCGCGGGCAAGGTATTACTAAGTGACCCGGGATCGAGGACTCGGGTTGCAACTCCGAACTTTAAGTCGGACAAGGGGAGATTTTAAATCTGGTGATACACTTGGTGCCTTGGAACTCGAAAAGGAAAAGAAAACCCAAGAACGAGCCGGCTAGAAAAGGCTTTACTTAGCTAAACATTTAACAAGCAGTATTTAACAAGTGTATGTGTACTACCATAGACCAGTTAATATTAAGCGGCATTCCACTGATCGAGGATAATATACCCGTTTCTTTATCAGATTTAGCGCATCCACAGACCGACCGGTGAGGATCAGGCAGCAAGGCATCCGTCGAAAAGGAGGGTTCGTAGGGGGAGAGGCGTAAGGAGGTAGTTTGTGATTGGTAAGGATGTTCAGATGCTAGGAGACAAGCAACATGGCGCCAAGCCATGCAAATAGCTGAAGGCAGCCCGATGCAACGTAAACCTCCCTGCCTACTTAGGTACTTATCTCCACCTGTTTTCTTTTACGCTCACTTCTGACAAGTCTTGAGCCCTTTTCGAAAGACCTTTTTTTTTTTTTTTTTTTTCCTCTTCAAGGTGGGCCATTTCTACCAGTATATCAAGTAGGTAGGCAGATTGCCGTATTTAGTTACTCACGTGTACGTAAATCCATAGTTATAACTAACTGCTAAGAGCAAGTATTGCATCGCCAGATCGAAGGGCATACCCACCCACCTACCTACCTACCTACCTAGAGATAAGGTGAAGTTGGAGCCATTAATAGTCATGCCTACCTACCTATTATACAGATTATGGAATGTGGAAAGTTTCGCCTCGAAAGAAGAGAGTCTATACCAGCCGAGTCTCACGCAACCCTCACAAGAACGCGCGGTCAAATCCAAGATCGTCTAGACCTTTTGTTCATGCCCAACATTTCTATGCGCCGCCGGATCAAACTCTAAAACGGCTAAGACAGTGGAAAAAGGATATTTGCATTTTAATACGAGCTGATCGAGTAAAGGGGAACAAGCAAGACTAAATTAAATAAAGCTATGAAATTCTGAAGGATTTCCAACTAATCCTAATAGAGCAATTAGAATTAAAACAATGAGTTTTAACGCGATATACTGCTTATCACCTAGAGTTTGCCGTTTAATAGTGAGCTTCATGCGCACCTAAGTAAATAACTAGAATTGCATTATACCTAAGTAAATACCTTCTTTAATTCTTCATTTAGTAGTTGCTTGGACTATTTACTTCTTTAATGCCAACTTGCATGCAGATAAGATATCTTAACGAATTTAGGTACCTACCTACTTAGGTTAGATGAGATTTGATCCATGAGCGACGTTGAATCGACAGATTAATAATTGCTGTAGTTTATTACATACCTCTTTATTCCTACCTATCGGTGGGGACTACCCTAACACTAGTGTGTGCCTGTTGCCGGGACTCTAGACGGCTCTCAGCCTTAGCGGCTTTCCTCCGGGAGGTTTATTGATCAAAGTACTGGGATAAGATACCACCTGGGCAAACTTACTTCCATACATCATAGGTATGTACCTACCTTCCTACCTTACTTAGGTACCTACCTACAGGTACCTACCTATGTATTGGAGGCCGAGGTACTAAACCCAAGGTATTAACCTAGATTCCAATACCTCCCTTAGCGCATTAAGTCTCCAACAACATCAAAATAATGGAACAATTGACGCGTGGTATTTTATGTGCCACTACCTATGGATTTTCTTCACTGCCACATCGAGACCTCTCCGGACAGGCCACAAGTCCAAGGCGCTAAACGGCGACCTGCGTGGAAATATCCCGATAATACATGCGTAAAAATATATACCTACTGGTAAGTGCGAGAACCTCCAATACGATAAAATATTCAATATGACCCTGATATATAGAATCCCTTATCGGCATCTCAATTGGCTGGGTCGTATGTATTCTCACCCTTTACGTTGCTTTTTGAGGAGTTCGATCCAGAAATATAGAATATATGCTACGGAGCTGCTAGGAGTCTCTGGACACGAGCGTAACCACTCGATCAAACCTCCAAACACTAATAATATGATAAGATTTAGGTCAGTTTATCGAAACTACGATCTTGCACCAACGACAGGATCTTGAAATCCATAAATGGTGGGTAGAAGCAGACATCAGCCTCATATTCGAATGGACATGCAGCGCATATCTTGCCTACTTGGACTTTTTTCCTTTTTTTTTTTTTCTTTTTCTCGGCGTTCCTCTCTTGTTGGGTAAGGCAGCTTTATCGTAAAACTGCGAGTTGGGTTACATCACATATCGCTACATAACGCTACGTATACTGTTCATCATGAAAAAGACAATGACATATCTCGATACTTTGACCTACCAGAAACCTATCTAGATGATGGTGTTTGGTTAATTTTGAGACAATAGATGGAACGGATCCCGATTCGTGCTGCCCCAGAAGCAACCATCGTGCCTGGACTAGACGCTTGGCTCTAGGTAAGCCCTAGGTAGGTCTCCATCCTACCATACCCACGGATGTAGACTCGACTTTCGAGACCTGCCGTCCACGAACCTGGGCTAGCACACTTAGTATCCTCTCATGCAGGAGAGATGCTACTCAATATTTGTACTTATTGCACACATCTATACATCTACCTAGGTACTCGTCTGCACGATACCTACTTGGATAGGTGAGAGGTAGGTAGCATCTCAACGAGAGGCCACCCCTTGGGTGGCACAAGAGCCCGAACTCTTATTTAATAACCCTTGTTAAATTCTATATAATTATATAAATTTTTAAATATTAT